>CAUYPK010013282.1:0-18246 GCA_963574355.1 Loris lydekkerianus | reverse complement strand
TTGGTTGGGTCTATTCCTGGTTTTCGTATCAGGGTGATGTTTGCTTCATAGAATGTGTTGGGGAAGATTTTTTCTTCCTCAATTTTTTGGAATAACTTCTGCAGTACAGGAATAAGTTCTTCCTCGAAGGTTTGATAGAATTCTGGGGTGAAGCCATCTGAACCAGGGCATTTATTGGTTGGAAGATTTTTTATTGTTTCTTTAATTTCAGTGCTTGAAATTGGTCTGTTCAGGTGTTCTATTTTTTCTTGGCTAAGTCTAGGGAGAGTGTGATTCCAAATACTGATCCATTTCCTTCCCATTGTAAAATTTCTGGGCATAGAGTTTCTGATAGTATTCAGAGATGATCTCTTGTATTTCTGTGGGATCAGTTGTTATTTCCCCTATATTATTTCTGATTGATGTTACTAGAGATTGTACTTTTCTATTTCTCATTAGTCTGGCCAATGGTTTACCTATTTTATTTATTTTTTCAAAAAACCAACTCCTTTTTTCATTAATTTTCTGAATGATTCTTTTGTTTTCAATTTCATTGATCTCTGATTTGATTTTGGATATTTCTTTTCTTCTGCTGAGTTTAGGCTTAGATTGTTCTTCTTTTTCCAATTCCATAATATGGCTTGTGAGTTCATTGATGCACTCTTTTCCTGTTTTTTGAATGTAGGCATCTAAAGCGATAAATTTTCCTCTCAAAACTGCTTTTGCAGTATCCCACAGGTTTTGGTAGCTGGTGTCTTCATTGTTGTTATGCTCAAGGAAGTTAATGATTTCCCTTTTTATTTCTTCCTGCACCCATATGTTATTCAACAGAAGATTGTTTAATTCCCATGCCTTTGTGTAGGGTCCAGAATTTTTGTTAGAGTTGAGTTCCACCTTTAGTGCCTTATGGTCTGAGAAGATACAAAGTCAAATTTCAAGTCTTTTTATTCTGTTGATATTTGTTTTGTGTCCCAGGATATGATCAATTTTGAAGAATGTTCCATGGGGTGATGAGAAGAATGTATGTGTATTCTTTATCTTTGGGATGGAGTGTTCTATATGCTTCTATCAAGCCCAGTTGTTCTAGGTTCTCATTTAAATCTCTTATATCTTTGTTTAATTTCTGTTTAGAGGATCTGTACAGTTCTGTAAGAGGAGTGTTAAAGTCCCCTACTATTATTATGGTACTATCGGATATCATATTGCTCAGACTGAGTAAGGTCTGTTTCAAGAATCTGGGAGCATTTGAATTGGGTGTATAAATATTTAGAATTGAAATGTCTTCTTGTTGTATTTTTCCCTTGACCAATATAAAGTGACCATCTTTGTCTTTTTTTGACTTTAGTTGCTTTAAATCCACATGTATCTGAAAATAAGATTGCAACTCCTCTTTTCTTCTGAGTTCCATTTGCCTGGAAAATTGTCTTCCAACCCTTGACTGGGAGTTTTAGTTTTTCTTTTGAAGCCAAGTGTGTTTCTTGTAGACAGAAAATGGATGGCTTGTGTTTTTTAATCCAGTCAGCTAATCTATGTCTCTTCAGTGGGGAATTCAAGCCATTAACATTTATTGAGATAATTGATAAGTGTGGTAGTATTCTAGTTGTCGTCTTCTTCTTCTTCTTCTTCTTCTTCTTATTATTATTTGCTGTTTTTGGTTGGGGCTGGGTTTGAACCTGCCACCTCCAGCATATGGGGCTGGCACTCTACTCCTTTGAGCCACAGGCTATTCATCTTATTTTTTGAGAGTCCATTGCTTAGTTTTATCTTTTGCATCAGTGTGGAGGTTAGGTTCTGTCCTTTAATTTCTGAGTTCTTACTTTGCTGCTGATCCATTGTGATGATCAGTGTGTAGAACAGGTTGAAGTATTTCCTGAAGAACTGGTCTTGTTGTGGCGAATTTCCTCAGTTCTTGTATATCCGTAAATGATTTGATTTCTCCGTCAATTTTAAAGCTTAGCTTAGCAGGGTACAGAATTCTGGACTGGAAATTGTTCTGTTTAAGTAGAGTAAAGATAGATGACCATTGTCTTCTTGCTTGGAAAGGTTCATTAGAGAAGTCTGCAGTCACTCTGATGGATTTGCCCCTGTAGGTCAACTGGCACTTACTCCTGGCAGCTTGCAGAATCTTTTCTTTCGTCTTGACTTTGGACAGGTTCATCACAATGTGTCTTGGAGAACCTTGGTTACAGTTGAGGTGACCTGGGGTCCAACATCCCTCTGAAAGCAGTGTGTCAGAATCTTTGGTGATATTTGAGAAATTTTCATTTATAATATTCTCTAGTATGGCTTCCATTCCTCTGAGGCATTCTTCTTCCCCTTCTGGGATTCGTATAACTTGTATGTTGGAACGCTTCATAAAGTCCTATAATTCTGACAGTGAACGTTCTGCTTTCTCTCTCTTCTTTTCTCCTTCTTTTACTATCTTAGTTATCTCAAGAACTTTGTCTTCTATCTCTGAAATTCTTTCTTCTGCATGGTCTAACCTGCAGATATTTTCCATTGCATCTTTAAGTTCCCTAATTGACTGTTTCAGTTCCTTCAGCTCTTCTATATCCTTTTTATATTCTTCATATTATTCATCTCTTATTTGATTCTGTTTTTGAATTTCCTTTTGGTTTTTTCCACTTTATTAGCAGTTTCCTTCATTGTTTCCATCATTTCCTTCATTGTTTTCATCATGTGTATTCTAAATTCCCTTTCTGTCATTCCTAACATTTCTTTATAGGTGGAATCCTCCACAGTAGCTACCACATGGTCCCTTGGAGGGGCTGTTCTTGACTAGTTACTCATGTTGCCTGGAGTTTTCTGCTGATTCTTCCTCATGAGTGATTTCTTTTATCTGTTTCTTTGCCCTGATTTTCCTTTCACTTCCTCTTGCTTTTTAAGTTCCTGTGCCTGTGGACTAAGGTTTTGATGAGTCCTTTTGGTATAGGACCAGAAGGATGAGAAGGTTGAAAGAAGAAGGGATGAAAGAAAGAATAAAAAAACAAAAAGAAAATAGGGAAAGGAGAGAGGGTGGGTAAAAGGAATATGACAAAAAGAAGAGAGGCACAAAAAGAAGGAGACAGAGCAATATAGGTGTACAGTACACAACTTTAAAATAATCCCAACCTCTGGGGGTGCCCGGTTGGGTGGTTCCCTTGAGGTCAGCAGCTCTTTCCTAACCTGGTCAGACACAGTACCCCGTCTCCACCAAGTAGAGAGGAAAGAGAAACATGCTATAAATGAAACCAAAACAAGCAAACAGAAAACTTTACAGGATAAAATTGGGTGAAAAACCAAATAATAGGGGTAAAAACACTATCAAACATGAAGTTCTAGTTATTGAAAAAGGCAGCAATGGGAAATTGCAATTAAACTAGAAAAATTGGGAAAAAAAATCTGTATGGAAAAGTTTGAAATTGAAAAACAAAACAACAACATAAACAAAAAACAACCAACCAGAAAAACAAATAAACAACAACAAAACCAACCAAAACCAAAGCAGTATATATGTATTGTTGAATATTGTGTGCGCAACAGGTGGTCTTCTGGGGTATGAGATGTTAATCACAATGTTGATAAAACTGGAGGCCTCCATTGATTTGTCAAACCCTACAGGGTAGACACCTTAAGTCTCTCTTCAGCCTTCTTGAAAGGCACTTTAAGCTTCTAAACTTGCTGAGCAGAAGCTTTCCCAGGAAAGTGCTTATCACTGGAATCACTGCTGAAATGGCTATCCACTTACCCAGTGTGCCAAAACTGGTCTCACTTTGCCCCTGAGGGTTAGTGCTATAAGGCGGCTCAGTCCCCACCTTTAGGCTGCTCAGTCACTAGGTTACTAGCTCTGTCTGATCCTTGCTCTGTAACCCTGAGGGCGGACCTTGCTGGGGCAGTTCTTTCCCCATGGCTCCCTGTGGCCCACAGCCAAACATTATTAGCTCCATCTGGCTCAGTGGCTCCGATTGGGGCCCTAGACAATGCCCGAAGTTCTTCGCAACCCTGCACAAGCTCTCCCCAAGGCAGTTCAACTAAGTGCCAAGTCCAAAAACACCAAAACAGTTCACAGGTAAGGCCTTTCTGGTTTGCAGTCTTGTTGCTACTGTACTTACAATTGCTGGCGGGATTAGACCGATTGAACACACGTCACCACTTGCCAGTTTTCCACTATTTTTGTCCTCCTTTTGGGGTCCAGAAGTCTCTTGCTGACTCCCTGTATCCTCACATGGATGATTATAGGCAGATCCCACCAGCGAGAGATGCCTGAAGTCTTATCTCCCCAGACTCACGGTGCCTAGATGCAAGGAAGCTGTTACTCAGCCACCATCTTGCTCTCTCCCCTGTCTTTTTTTTTTTTTTTTTTTTTGCAGTTTTTGGCCAAGGACAGTTTTAAATAACCTCCGCCGGTATATGGGGTCAGCACCTTACTCCTTTGAGCCATAGGCACCACCCCATGAGGTAAGTTGTCTTAAAAGATGAACCTGGATTACCATATGCTAGTATTTTTACTGATTAACACCCTGAATCTGTTCTGAGATAGCATCTTGCACTCTGGAATTATCAAATGACACCCCAGATCATTTGCAACAATAGAAATGTTTATATATTAGTGTAGAGAAAATATGCAAGTGAGGCATATATAGTAATACATTTATGTTAAGTTTAGAAACAGGTCTATAATCTGCATGATAACTTGTATGCATTTCAAAAGTATATAAATGTTGATAATTTGACTTTAGAGAATCTTTGATGTTGGATTTGTCATTTTCACTTGCATGTTTAAAAATTTATTTGACATGAAATTTATGATTTTTTAATTTGAATTTTTTGAGACTATTTGCTTATTATTAGAATGTTGATTTTAAAATGTCATGATTAAGAGATGTATATATTATACTTGTGGTTTTAAATCAATAGTTAAGAAAAGAGAATTTGTAGATAATATTTGATTATTTAAAGCAATGCTTCAATACTCTAGAAATCCAGTCTTTTTGTACAGGTAGTGGTTCAGTGTTTAAGAACTTGTTCTTTATTAGGTATTTAAATCATTCTTGCTAGGTATTTGAAATGCTTGAGGTATTTGGATGTGTTAGAGTTTGTAATTGAAATTAAAATGTCTAAGGAACTTGAATTAATTAGGTTTATAAGTGGTACTAAATGTTTAGGGGAAATTAATCTGTCAAATTCCTAAGTCAGTTGAGCACTGATAAAAGACCCAGGGAGAACTGCATGTTTTTATTTTAACAAAAATACTTGATTTGTATGTGCATTTGTTAGATGGGATTTCTCTTTGAAGATTTGAAAAGAATTAATTTAAATATAATTTTAACAAATTGAATACTAATTAAAATATGAGTAAGCATTGTTTTGTGTATATATTCACAAAATTTTCTTCTTTGACATTAAGAAATGATTTGAGGTAGAGTCAGAGAATACTTTTGGCTGGAATTCTAGTCCCAGCACTAGCATTAATATGTATATACTTAAAAAAAAACAAGCTTTATTTTGGAATGACCTGAAATAATGAGAAATGCTCCTTTTACCCCATCATATCATCAGGTACCTGGTATATCCACATGACATTACTGGTGATTTTAATCTTGATTATTTAGTAAAGGTAGTTTTGCAGCTTTTTCCATTGCACAGTTACAATTTTTCCCTTTTAATTCTCTAAATTCAGCCCACACTCAAAGGAAGGGGCTGGGAACTAAGCTTCACTTTCTGGAGGGTGTAGTTGCTTTTACACATTATTTGAATTCTTCTGGAAAGGAGATTTTCTCTTTTCTGTCAATTATTTACTAAACATCTTAATAACCCCAATCTTTAAAACTATATGTTCTTTATTCCTCAAAGAGAATATGAAATAGGCAATAAAACTATATAAAACCTGTAAACTTGTAAGCAATTGTATTCTATCAAATATATTTTTGAAGATAAGCATGAAAGTATATATTTAAATTTAGAAGTAAATTTTACCTAAGTGTGTTAATGTACTGAATATAATCTTGAGTTATTTTTGCTTCCTGCAGATGCTACAAAGAGCAAATCCTTCACCAATGAAATGAAGACTTTGGATTATCAACTTAGATGACACAGAACTCTTTATAAGAAGTATATTATTTATGATTACATTATATTACCTGGGTACATATAAAATATATCTCCAGGTACACAGATACACAATACAGGGTTCTAAAATTAAAATTATAAGGTCACTTTTTTTTTCTTGAGACAGAATCTTACTATGTCACCCTTGGTAGAGTGCCATGGCATTACAGCTCACAGAAACCTCGAACTCTTGGGCTTAAGTGATTCTCTTGCTTCAGCCTCCCAAGTAGCTGGGACTACAGGCACCTACCACAATGTCTGGCTATTTTTGTTGTTGTAGTTGTCGTTGTTTGGCAGGCCCCAGTATATGTGATTGGTGCCCTAATGGCTGAGCTATAGGCGCTGAGCTAGGTCACTTTTGTAATAGTCACATTTTGACAATTTCGTGCCAGGAAAAAATTCATAAAATATTCTAATGACATTTAAAAATATTTTATTACTTCTATAATATCTAAATTATATTTTCAATGGAAGTTCCTGATATTAGGCTTGTGATCTAAATGAAAAGGCTATCACAGCCTGTCTAAATCACAGTTAAATTATTAATCTCATTTTCATATCAGCATTTCACTTGTCAGACTCAGCAGGTTGGCAAGTACTAAGCACAATAGGTTTCTAGTCATTAACTAATAATATGGTAAAAATCAAATTATTATTATTATATAATAATATTGTAAAAGTCAAATTATTACATGTGGCTCCTTTAAAGGAAACAAGAAAGCAATTTTTCTCTAGTCTGGATCTTCAAACAAAAGAGCCTTGTTTTTAAAGATCCTTTTAAGTGCTTAGCATTTTTCTCTGAGCATCTCAAACCCAGATATTTATTTTTCACATCCAAATCTTCTTAGTAAGAAAACTTGTCCTAATTTGGAGGAAAAGAAAGTTGCTCTATATGCTTCAATCAATAAATTAGATCTTTTTTGTTTTAGAAATCGCAAAGTCTTCTTTGGACAACCTAAAAATGAAATAGTCTTCTATTATAATTGGGGAATGGCAGGTGGTAATATGGATAATATGATTTTTTTTTTTGATTTGTAGATTTAGTCACTCACGATTGTATAAATATACCTCTTGTATGAATATATCTGTGTTCAGTGTTGCTATAAAGGTATCCTTGAGGCTGGGTAATTTACAAAAAAAGGATTATTTAGCCCCTAGTTCTTCTGACTGGAGGGTTCAACACTGAGCATCTGGTGAGGGCCTCAGGCTGCGTGAATGCACTCATGGTGAAAGATGAAGGGGAGCTGGCTGTGCAGAGATCACATGGTGAGAGAAGCAGGGAGAGAAGGCAGGGGAGGTGCTGGGAACTTCTTAACAACCGGCTCTTACAGAAACTATAATATAATAAAAATGAGAACTCACTCACCCCTCTCAAGTGAGGATATTCGTCTATTCAGGTGGGATCTGCCCCAATGACCCAAATACTTCCCTTTAGGCTCTACTCCAACACTGGGGATCAAATTTCAGTGCACGATTTGGAGAAGACAAAATCTAAACTATAGCACTTTTTATTCTTATCTCTAGCAGAATAGTAATTAGAGATGCTAACAATTCTTGAGTGCACTTTTTGTACTACGTACTGTGTTAAACATTTTCAGTTCATTATCTCATTTTATCTTTACAACAGCCTTGAGGTACATACTTTTATTCTCTACATTTTACATATAAGGACACTGAATTTAAAGGAAGTTACATAGCAAGGGATCAAGGAGTAGACTGCAGAGACTATGAGGGGAATCATTAATTATTTAGTAAAATACAATTCATAGTCAGATTCTCCCAACAAGAGAATTTTTAAGATTAGATGGAATTTTTCAGTAATCTATAAAGTTTGTTTGTTTCACAATACATTCTCCTTACCCTCAAAGAACTTAGTAATTTCATACTTCTACTTTAATGCCTTATAAAATATGTACTCACTCCACAGTGTTACCTTTCTTTGTGTTATTATTTCAGTCTGCAGACTTATTAAGGTGAATTTGATAAGTTTCTGACAAGTTTTACCTCTACTATTTACTTTGAAAATTTCAAAACTTAAAAAAAATTGAATGAGTAGTAAAATGACAATGTATAATTAAGAATTTAAGAATATTGAGCTCAACCTATCAACTGAGTTCTACTTCCCTCTGTGCACATATGTCCACATAAGTTTGAACAAATTTAATAGTGAGTACCTGTGGTGTTTGTTTTTCCACTCCTGTTTTTTTTTAGACAGAGTCTAACTCTGTCATCCTGGATAGAGTGCCATGGAGTCATATCTCACAGCAACCTCAAACTCTTAGGCTTGAGCAATCCTCTTGCCTCAGCCTCCCAAGTAGCTGGGACTACAGTCACCTGGCACAATACCTGCTAGTATTTTTCTTGCTTTTTCTTTTCTTTCTTTCTTTCTTTCTTTCTTTTTTTTTTTTTTTAGACAGAGTCTCATTTTGTTGTCCTTGGTAGAATGCTGGTGCATCATAGGTTACTGTAACCTCAAACTCTTAGGCTCAAGCAATCCTCTTTCCTCAGCCACCCAAGTAGCTGTGACTACAGGCACCCGCCACAACACCTGGCTATATTTTTAGACATGGGGTTTTGATCTTGCTCAGGCTTGTCTTGCTGGAGCTCAAGCAGTCCACCTGCCTCAGACTCCCAGAAGTCAGTTCCTTCCTTCCTTCTTCCCTCCCTCCCTCTCTCTCTTTCTCTTTTTTAAGTAGGGATGGAGTCTTAGTCTTGCTCAGGCAGGTCTTGAACTCCTCAGCTCAGGCAATCCACCCTGCCTTGGCTTCCCAGAGTGTTAGGATTATAGGCATGAGCCAGGGCACTTGGCCTGTTTTTTCATTCTTGAGATACTTCATGAAAAGAATGGTCTTCCAGTTCCATTGTACTGTTGCAAATGATATTAAGTCATCTCTTTTATGGCTGAGCAGTACTTCATGATGTATATTAATCTATTCATGAACTTATGGGCACTTCGGTTAATTCACATATTTGCAATTGTGAATTATGTTTCAATAAACATTCAGGTGCAGGTTTTTTTTTTTTTTTTTTTTTTTTTTTTTTTTAATAAAATGACTTTGTTTCCTTTGGGTATATACCTAGTAGTAGGACTGCTGTACCAAATGGTAAGTCTACTTTTAGTTCTTTGAGGAATTTCCATATTATTTTCCATAGAAGTTGTATAAGTTTGCAGCATCATCAAGGGTGTGTGTTTATTTCTCTCTACATATAGGCCAACATTGTTCATTTTGGGACTTTTTAATAAATGCTTCTCTAACTAGGGTAAGGCAATATCTCATTGTGGGCTTAATTTGCATTTCCCTGATGATTAGTGATATGGAGTGTTTTTAAATTTGTTTATTGGGAATTTGTCTTTCTTTTTTTGAGAAACTTCTGTTCATGTCTTTTACTTACTTTTTAATGAAGTTGTTTGTTTACTTCTTGATAATTTGCTTGAGTTCTTTATAAATTCTGGTTAATAGCCCTTTATCAGATGTATAGCTTGTGAATATTTTCTCTCATTCTACAGGTTGTCTATTTACTCTATTTATTGTTTCTGCTATGCAGAAGTTTTTTTTATTTTAATCAAACCTCAGTTATTAATTTTTGTTGTTGCCGTGATTGACATTGGGGTATTTTTCATAAATTCTTTGATTAGGCCATATCTAGATAATTTTTTTCTATATTTTCCTCTAGAATTCTTATGGTTTCATGCCTTACATTTAAGTTTTTTTTATCTACTTTTAATTAATTTTTGTGAGTCATGAGAGGTAGTGATCTTATTTCATTCTTCTGTATGAGGCTATCAAGTTTTACCAGCACCATTTATTGAATAGGGTTTCTTTTCCCCAGTGTATATTATTGTCTATTTTATCAAAGATCAGTTTGCTGTATGTTGGTTTAATATCTGATGCTTTGTTCTCTTCCATTGTTCCATGTCTATATTTTTGTACTAGTACCATGCTGTTTTATTACTGTAGCCTTAAAATATAATTTTAAATCTAGACAAATGTATACAGAGGGAAGCAAAAGTCATTGGAAAGAAACCAGAGATAGGAAAGAGAAATAAACCAACTTAATGGGTGCTATGAACACTATTTGGGTGACTTACATACCTGTAGCTGAGACTCAAGCATTACAAAAATGATCCATGTAACTAAAACATTTGTATCTTTTTAATATTATGAAATATAAATAAATAGATAAATAAATAAATTGCTAAGTGCTTAGAATGAATAAAAAGAATATCAAGTTTACCTATTTTTGCTACATTTGCTTTCCAAATCTCTTTCTGTCTCTGTTAGTCTCTTTCTCTCTCTGTTTTCTCCTTTTCCCCTCACTTTCCACACATATGTGGAGATATAACTACACAAACACATGCATACACTTTACAGGTAAATAATTTGTTAGTTATACATTCTAAATTTTAGGTACCAATGAATAAGTTGGAGATATAATGTCTTTCTTTCTTTCTTTCTTTCTTTCTTTCTTTCTTTCTTTCTTTCTTTCTGTCTGTCTGTCTTTCTGTCTTTCTGTCTTTCTTTCTTTTTGGAGACAGAGCCTCAAGCTGTCACCTTCAGTAGAGTGCTGTGGTATCACAGCTCACAGCAACCTCCAACTCCTGGGCTCAAGTGATTCTCCTGCCTCTGCCTCCCAAGTAGATGGGATTACAGGCACCTGCCACAACACCTGCTTATTTTTTGGTTGCAGCCATCATTATTGTTTGGCAGGTCCGGAGCTAGATTAGAACCCGCCAGCTCAGGTGTATGTGGCTGGTGCTTTAGCTGCTTGAGCCATAGGCGCCGATCCTGGAGATATAATTTCTAAAAGTGTGTAGTCTCATAAGCAGAGTAACTCAACTTATTTCTGAAAGCAACAGTTTAATTAACAGCAGTTTTCTAATATCCACAAGAAAATACGTTTTTATTTATTCAACTTAAATTTTGGCATTTTCTCTATGTCTTTTTGTTGATGATATTTTTAAAGAGTTGATTAATTTTGTCAAAAGTGTATCTTTTTATTTAATCCAATTCATTGAAGTATAATTTATGTTCAATAAACTGCATTCATTTAAAGTGTATAATTTGATAAATTTAACAGAAATATGTATCTGCAAACCATACCCCATTCAAGTTGTGGAACCTTACTCTCACTGCCCAGAGATTCCTTGTGCCCCTTGGCTGTCCATCATTCCCTTTGCCTTGTGCTCAGCCAACCACTTCTCTGTCTTTATGTCACTATAGATTAGTTTGTGTTTCTTAGAATTTTATAAATGGAATCACATTGTATCAAATTTTTGTGGTTGGACTCTTGCACTCAGTGAGAAAAGTTAATTTTATCAGACTTTAATTCTCTGACTGGGTTCAGAGTTTAATGTTACTGTCTTTTGCTCTGTATATTATGTTCCCATATATAACACACACTCATGTTTTTGGACCAAACCTCAAGAAAAAATCTTAAATTTAAATTTTTTAAAGGAGGGTAGAAGTGGCCTCGTACTGGCACCTTTTCCTCTCAGGAGAGGTGTGGGTGAGGAGCTGGCCACTGTGGAGAAGCTGGGAATGAGCCCAAGTGGCATATGAGAGTGGTCTGGATGACCTGAGTGCCCAAACTCCCCCAACTGTGCCCTTCTTACCCACCCTCATCCCCATATCCTCTCATTCCTTTTTCTACCCATGTCTATCAGTGGGAATGTGGCCACAACAATTTCCCTGAGAACCCAACCCCAGTGGGCTTATTATCTGGCAAGCTGATGTGAGGGATCAGGGACAGCCCTGCCTGTCCTGGGCTCTTGGTAGTAGATTCCTGTTCTTTTCAGGCTGCCTCATCTCCTTCACATTTGGTCCTATTCTTTGGGCCCTGGGATATCATGCTGAAGGAGAAGCCTTCCCTGATGAACTCCAGTGAAGTACTCTACATTTACATTTCTGTTTGGTGACTAGACTGTGATCTTCTTGAGCCATCCAGACTTGGGCACTCAGTAATGTCAGAATGAATGACACTGGCCTTTCTTAAACTTGTAAATCCTACAAATCACGTGGGGGACTGGTTAAAATGAGATGCCTGAACCATATTCAAATACACTCAATCAACTCCACAGAAGAAGGACCTGATTATCTGTTCTGTTAACAATCATCCTAGGTAGTTCTTCCTAGTGGCAAGTTTGGGAGATTTTACCAACTCAACACCTCGGGGGTTTGGACAAATTATAGGCTCCAAATTATAATCAATGGGCTTAGGTACCCCTGAGATTTTGTGCTTCACTGCCAGGCACCTTCCACATGAAAATTCATGGGGACTAAGACCCAAGGCCACAATAGTAGGCTACTAATAGAACTAGGTCTCAGAACTAAGGTCTCCCAGACCATAGTCAGGGATCTTCCTCCTCAGCACAGAGTCCTGTAGACCTGAAAATGGAGCCAGCTTCAGGAGCGATGAAGCAGCCTATAAAAGGCAGGGATCTATGGTCAGGAGCCCAGGACAGGCAGGGTTGGCCCTGGCCCCTCATACCAGCCTCCCAGGAAATAAGCCTGCTAGGGTTCTTACTGGAATGCCTGTGGCCATGTTCCCACCTCCCAGGAAATAAGCCTGCTAGGGTTCTTACTGGAATGCCTGTGGACATGGGTGGGAATAGGAAAGAGAGGATATGGGGATGAGGGTATCTGGTAGAGGACAGTTGAGGGAAGTAACTGACTCAGGTCATCTGGACCATTTTGACCTATCACCTGGACTAGCTCCTGGCTTCTCTGCAGCATCTGACTCTGCACCTTGTACCTCTCATGAGAGAAAGAGATGCCATAGTGTGGCCATTTCTGCTCTCCTTTTGCTGAAGTCTGGATACTAACATTGCCATCAGCAGTGTGCCAGCTTCTAAGATAGTGGCAGCTGTGGTGTTCAGTGTGATCAGCTGGGCAGGATGGAGGCTCCTGCAGCTGTAATGCTTGCCCAATTGTGGGGGGCTGAAGAGCTGGGTAGTATGGTGGGGGCATTGTTATCATTTTTCAGGGTATTATTTTGCATATGGATATCATTATTATTTTCTAAAGTTATACTTTTAACACATAAGCATGAATAAAATAATTTAAAACATTTATATAGATATGGCATTTGTACTTCCCATGTATAATGTGCATCTTTGGGCTGGGTGTGGTGGCTCATGCCTGTAATCCTAGCACAATGGAAGGCTAAAATGGGTGAATTGCTTGAGCTCATGAGTTTGAGACCAGCCTGAGCAAAAGTGAGACCCCATCTCTATTAAAAACTGAGGCAAGAAAATCACTTGAGCCCAAGTTGGAGGTTACTGCAAGCTATGATGCCATGGCACTCTACCCAGGGTGACAGCTTGAGACTCTGTTTCAAAAAAAAAAAGTGCATCTTTATTTTTCTGCCAAAAATTTATGCAAAAAATGTGCTTATTATACATGGCAAAATATGGTCTATGAAAATACTTTTAGATATTAAATTATATACCTAAGTAGGAAGTAATATATTAAAATCACCAAATTTCTGTATGTACATTTGAAATTGTGGCTAAATAGCAGAAAAAAGATACTATCATTGACATTTGTACATTATTAATGGTGTGAGACATAAGACAGGCTGATCTTGGAAGTATAGAAGTTAATCAAATTTTGCTTATCTAACTAACAAATAAATGAGTTGATTAAGCTCTATAAGAAATGAATAATTGATTTTTTATGGCAAGATTGGTGACACTTTATAATATGCTACAATAAAATTATAAGAAATCTGCTTCTTGAAATAAAAATTTATAATATTGAGAATCTAGCATCTTTTTTAAAAAAAGATTTATTCTACATACACTAGAATATTATGACACCATTACAGTGAACTTTAATTGAAAATATCATTCAAGGAGGGTAGAGCAAGATGGCAGACTAGAGACATCTCCTTGCTGGTTACTCATGGTGAGATAGGGGAAAGCAGATGTCAGCCACCTCTGGCTAGAGGAATCTGCACAGAAACATCCTGGAAGAGGTACAGTGAAGCAGCAGAATACATTTAGAACCAATGAGGAGGTCTGGAGTTGAGGAAAACCAATGTAGAAGGCAGGTGCTTTTTTTGGGCAGAGAAGGCTGGCTGTCTTGCAGAGGGCTGGAGATGGGAAAGGGCTGTCTTGTAGTGTTTTGATTTTGGGCTGGGGTACATATTTGAGTAGTGAGTAGATTCAAACAGCATCTAACAGCCAGGTCTGAATGCCAGATGGGGTGATTCTCCCATTGGCTTGGCTGCTAGTGAAGTGCCACCACTGTGGGAACATCATCTGCACAGGAGGAACAGTCTATGGGATCCTAGCACATGGCCAGTTTTGGAGCACCTGCTGAGCTCAAGCAGCCATCTTTGAGGTGGGCTGAGTGGCCCCCAGACCACCTGGGAGGGCTGTTTTGTTGTCAGGGGATACTGTCTGATAGGCCTCCTGGGAAGTCTGGCAAAAGCTTTGGGACCCCAATACCATGGGGATTGAATGCTAACTAAACAAACCGGCTCAGATTTAGGGCAAAGAAGTCAAGAAGACAAAATCTGATCTCCTTTGCAACTAGAGAGTAGCTTCCAACACCCATCATAAACAGAAAATACAGCATGGTGTTGTTCTGTCTACTAACACCACACCACCACCTGATGTCCAGGCAATACACACATATACACACATAGTTTTACACTTTTTGCTTCATTCTTCAATTTTTTCCTTAGTTTTTTTTTTTTTTTTTTTTTTTTTTTGTTGTTGTTGTTGGTTTTTGTTTAGTTTTTTAGGTTGCATTTTTATTTCTTAACTTTTACTTTTATCAATAACAAGGACTCCTCCCTTTTTGTTACAATTTTGCAGCTCCTTTTATCCTTCCTTTTAAAAACATTTCTGTCCTTTTCCTCTCTATCAGCAAAGACTTTTCTACTTTTCTCATATTTCCCACATAAATTACTCATACAACAGCTAAGAAATCCATTTATTCTTCTGTATCTTATACAATTATATTTTTAATTTTTAAATTCTCTCTCTTTTTTTTTTTCATTTATTTTCTCTTCTCTGAGGACTTGGAGTGGGGGTCACAGTAGTGATCTGGCTCAAGGAGGCCATGAGCTCATGGTCTTGGGTAACCTTATAGCTTTGGCCTTTGGAAAGAAGGTATTGGTAGGTCCATACTGTGACATACTGCTGATTCCTTCATTTGGCAGAGGAGGGGTCTTGCTTTTGCCTAGACTGGTAAGGAGCTCTTGAATTTGAGGTACCTATTCAGTTCAGCCCTCTAAAATTGTAGAGCTGTGGGTATGGCTAAAGCACCCTGCTGAGCACCACCATTTCTCCAAGTCTCTCTTTCTCTCTTAATGTCCTTTTCCTCTCCTTTTCATTAATTCTTTCCTTCCACTCCTCTTCTTTTTTCCCCTGTTTATATTTTTCTTTTCTTTCTTTGCTCTTGCTCTTTACCATTACCTTCCTTTGTTATAAGGCCACTTGAACAACTAAGATCCAAGACAAGGTAATTTAAAGTGAAGGAAATAGTGAGAAGAAAAACTAGGGGGAAAAAGGGAACAAGAAGAAAACACACATAAGGAGGAACCAACAAAAACATTTTGACAGGGCGGTACCTGTGGCTCAGTAGGTAGTGCGCTGCCACCATATACCAAGGGTGGCAGGTTCAAACCTGATCCCAGCCAAACTGCAACAACAGCAACAAAATAGCTGGGCATTGTGGTGGGTGCCTGGAGTTCCATCTACTCAGGAGGTTGAGACAAGAGAGTCGCCTAAGCCCAGGACTTGGGAGGTTGCTGTGAGCTGTGATGCCATGACACTCTACCGAGGGCAATAAAATAAAACTCTGTCTGTAAAACAAAAACAAAAACAAAACGAAACATTTTGACAAAGGAGAAAGAGAATAGAGTAACCCCCTCACTCAAGGGATCATGAGGTAGCTACTGCAGAAGATTCCCCTATAAAGAATTAATGGAAATGACAGCAAGGCAATTTAAATATGGATGGCAAAAACAATAAAGGGAATTGAAGAGAAAGTGGAAAAACAGAGCCAAAAAATGGGTGAAAGATACGAAGAATGTAGAAAGAATTTGGCAGGGCTTAGGACCTAAAGGAGTCAACCAGGGAGCTTAAAATGTAGTATAAAGTATCAACAATAGATTATACTACATGGAGAAGGAAAAAAAATCTCAGTATTAGAGTATTAAGCTCTTGAGCTGACCCAGTTAGTTAAAGAGGCAAAAAAGAAGAGAGAGAAAACTGAATATTCACTAGAGAATGACGGGACTTCATGAAGTGTTCAAACATAAAAATTATAGGTATTTCTGAAGGGAAAGAAGAACATCACAAATGAATGGAAGCCCTGCTGGAGGATATCATAAATGAAAACTTCCTGAGAATCACTAAAGATTCTGAAACACACCTTTTAGAGGGATATCAAAATCTGGGTCATCTCACCACAAATAGAGCATCTCCAAGACACATTGTAATGAATCCATCCAAAGTCAAGATAAAAGAGACAATTCTGCAAGCAGCCAGCAGTACAGGGGCAGATCCATGAGGGTGACAGAGGACTTCTTAGCAGAAACTTTCTAAGCCAGAAGAGAATGATCAGTTACCTTTAACCTTCTTAAAGAAAACAATTTTCAGTCCAGAATTCTGGATCTTGCTAAAGTAAACTTTAAAGTGGATGGAGAAATCAAGTCTCTTACTGATATGCAAGCATTGAGGAAATTTGTGACAAGACCAGCTCTATAGGAAATACTTAGACCTATTGCCCACACTGACCATAACCATGACCCACCAACAAAGTAAGCACCCACAAACTAATGGACAAAACCTAGCTTCCACAATGATGCAAAGGATAAAACTAAGCAATAGACCTTTATAAAATAAGATGAATAGACTTATCAATTCTCTCAATAAAAGTAAATGACTTGAATTCCCCATTGAAGAGGTACAGGATGGCTGATTGGATAAAAAAAGCATCAGCCAGTCCTTTGTTGTCTCAAGGAAACACACCTAACCTTCAAAGACAAAACAAGATGGTTCAAGGTTGGAAAATGATATTTTAGGCAAAAGGAAAACAGAAGAAAGGAGGGTTGCAATCTTATTTTAAGGTACCTGTAGATTTAAAGCAACTACAGTTAAGAAAGACAAAAATGATCACTTCACTGGTCAAAGGAACAATAGAACAAGAGAACATTTCAATTCTAAATACTTACGTACTGGACTTAAATGCCCCTGGATTTATAAAACAGATATTGATCGGTCTAAGCAATATGATACCCTATAACACCATGATAGTTGGGGACTTTAATACCCCTCTTATTGAACTGGAAAGATCATCTAAACAGAAACTAAACAAAGATACAAGGGACTTAAATGCAGTCCTAGAACAAATATGCTTAAAGACATATACAGAAAACAGCATCCCAAAGCTAAGGAATATATGTTCTTTTCAATAGCCATGGAACATACGCCAAAAAATTGATCACATTCTAGGTCACAAATAAAATCTCAATAAAATTAAAATGATTGAAATTATACCCTCTATCTTGTCAAACCATAATGCAATAAGGGTGGAACTCAACTCTAATAAAAATTTTCACCCTTGCACAAAAGCATGGAAATTAAACAACCTTATGCTGAATGACAGCTAGGTTAAGGAAGAGATAAAGGAGGAAATTATTAAATTCTCAAACTAATAACAGTGAAGCTATTAGTTAATAAAACCAATGGAATATTGCAAAACTAGCTCTAAGAGGGCAAGTTATCACATTAGACTCCTACAGCCAAAAAACAGAAAGAGAGCACATAAATGATGTAATGAATTATGTTAAAGAAATGGAAAAAGTAAGAATAAACCAAACTCAAATCCAGCAGAAGAAAAGAAATAACCAGAATTAAATCAGAAATTAATGATATCGAAAACAAAAGAATCATTCAGAAAAATCAATGAAACAGAAAGTTAGTTTTTCAAAAAGAAAAATAAAATTTTACTCACTATGTTGTTGGCTGTGCAGAAGCTTTTTAGTTTGATCAGGTCCCAATAGTGTATTTTTGATACTGCTTCATCAGAGAAATGCAAATCAAAACTACTTTGAGATATCACCTAACCCCAGTAAGAGTAGCCCACATAACAAAATCCCAAAACCAGAAATGTTGGCGTGGATGTGGAGGAAAGGGCACACTTCTACACTGCTGGTGGGAAT
>CAUYPK010013281.1:0-42110 GCA_963574355.1 Loris lydekkerianus | reverse complement strand
GGAGACAGAGAGCAGAGGGCTCTATCCTGCAGACACCAGGGAGACAGGGAGGAGAAGGCTCTATCCTGCAGACACTAGGGAGACAGAGAGCAGAGGGCTCTATCCTGCAGACACTAGGGAGACAGAGAACAGAGGGCTCTATCCTGCAGACACTGGGGAGACAGACAGCAGAGGGCTCTATCCTGCAGACACTAGGGAGACAGAGAGCAGAGGGCTCTATCCTGCAGACACTGGGGAGACAGAGAGCAGAGGGCTCTATCCTGCAGACACTGGGGAGACAGAGAGCAGAGGGCTCTTTCCTGCAGACACTAGGGAGACAGAGAGCAGAGGGCTCTATCCTGCAGACACTAGGGAGACAGAGAGCAGAGGGCTCCATCTCTGCAGACCACTCTCAAGTGGGGAGCAGGATTTCTTCCTCCCTTCCAGTACCCCACGAGGGATCTTTCCTGATTGAAGGGAAACTGAATATTCCCTGGGCAGAAGTATATGGTATTTCTTTGTCCTTCTTTCACCTTTAGTTTATATTAGTATGTGATACAGTTTGCAGCCACATTCACTTTTATCAGATTGCTTATGGACATCTATAACGTTTTTGTATGACTATATCCCCCTCCCATCTCCTTTTTTTTTTTTTTTTCCCCCAATACTGTAATTCTCTGCCAATCTATCCCAAAACACTCTTCTGGTTTCTAGAAGCTGTGTCAATGATTACACAATTTCCTTTCCTTAGATTAGTTTATTATGGGTGGATAGATTTTCCATGGGTGAATCATTCTGGGAATTTTGGTAATAAGCAGACATGGCCAAATGTAGTTTATTCCAAGCATTAAACTTTTGCAAAATAATGTAATTTTCAGGCATCAGCTAAAAATCCAAGGGGAACCATCCAGCAGACGCTTGGAATTGTGTGGCTTGTGTTCAAGAAAAAGGGCAGAAAATCAGATATTTGGGAAACACTCAAATCTGAGGCTGCGAGAGTGAACCAAGTCTCCCTGAGGGAAGGCAGGGGTCACAGAGGTGGCTCAGGACAGAGCTCTAGGGGAGGTCCTGAGTGTGAGGGTCTGTCTAAGAGATGCCAAAAATATCTTTTTTGCATTAATACTGTGTGAGTGCTGCCATGAAACAAAGCAAAAACCTTTTTACGAAAAGTGTGAGCTATTAGTAATTTCACAAAATGAAATATTAATAAGAAAAATATTCAGGTATAGACAGGGAGGAGATGTGTGGGACGTGGAATAGATCATAAAGGCACCAGCATATAATCTCTGCAGCTTTTCTTCTTTTAAAAGTTTTTATTAAATCATAACTGTATACAGTATTGCATTTATGTGGTACAATGTGCTGATTTTATATACAATTTGGAATGCTTACCTCAAACTGGTTAACATAGCCTTCACCTCACTTAATTATTGTGTTATGAAATTTATACTCTATTCTTAATAGATTTGACATGGACCTACCCTCTCCCTTCTCCTCTGCTCCTTCCCTTCTTCATCCTGGACCATGGGGAACTAAACGTAGACCTGTCATCTGCAGCTGTTCATTAGGAAGGAACGAAAACAGATTGCCTGGGCCCTTCCTTATGCAAGGCAATGTTCTAATGTTCTTTGTAAAGGAATGGTTTGGCAACCATTTTCTTAATTTTTTTTCTCATTTGACATACTATTTTAAATATCACTTGTTTGCTCCACATTGAAATCTTACCAGGTAGGTGTTTAATTTTCTTTTCTAAAATGAGAAATCTATGTCTTTAAGACATAGCGAAAGAAAATTCTTCCAAGTCCCCTCTCACAAACACTTACTCTCCCGGACTCTCAGTCCTATAGAAGCTCAAGGTCTAATTCACATGCTAAGTAAATTAGTGACAACAAAAACAAGCAAGGAAGCATTCTTTTCCCATGTCCTAAAGTATGTTATCTAAATATTTATAAAATGATGGTTCAAGGTACAATTCTTTGCACATTGAAAAGAAAAAAATACCTCCAGCAAAAGGAATGTCACAGCAAAAAGTAAATCTAAAACAAACAGTTGATGCCTTAAAGCAGGGCTGAGGCAATTTCACTGAAGGGGCCTGCTGCACTGGTGGTGCAGAGCTGGAGGGGGAAGCTCCCCCCGGACAGGTTCATTTCCTGGCTTTGTTCCATTTCCACTTTTCATGCCTGGCTTTGAAAAATGAGACCCCACCCCTCAGTGAATAAGAATAAGGTCTGCTGGGCACGAGGCTCACATATGACTATTCGGGAAATTTCAGGCAACACAAAACAATATGGAAAAATACTTTAAGTTCACACCTTAAAAGAAATTTATCCTTTTTTCTTCTCTCCCATCATATACCAAAGAAATCCTGGATCCAAGGGGAAGAGAGCTAAAGGATACTAATGAAAACAACTGCATTTAAATGTGTGATTCTGACAGGCAGAATAAACCATGGCAGCCTCAGGATGGGGAGGGAACATCATACCCAATACGATGAAAAGTGCCACCAACTCTTCTAACTCAATAATAAGATGACAGTTGCTTATGTGGAAATGGTGTGTCAGTCTCAATGGAAACTAAGTGTTCGTATCGCCTGCTGTGTAAGTTCAGTGAATATATTACAGGCAAGTAACATTGGGGAATTAAATATCTATGGAGGACTGAGACTCCAGAAACAGCAAGTCATACATACTAATTAAAGGATATATTATGACTCTAAAAGTGCATACGTTGGTGGATTTCTCAAAGGATAATGTAACCTGAAAGGAAAGACTTGAAAGTAGGTGACAGATTGAGCAGAGAGATACTTAGGTCTGATTTCTAGAGTTCTAAGCAAAATTTGTCCTAACGGCATGACATTATTTCGAATTTATGGCCTCTTTTAGCTAACATCAAACTACAATCAGGGCCATAAAATTCTCCAAGAATGTGGCCTGGGAGAGAATTTCATTTAGCACGTGGCTTTCTCTGCATGTTCCCTTTCCAAGTGGACACCCAGATCTGTCTGTTGAGTTCTGAGTTTTGTTCCAGACTCAGCACATGGAGAGATTCTGAGGAAGGCAGACCCCTAAGTGGAGAAACCAGAGATTTTTGGAGATGCCCATGTCTCTATGGCCAGCCCTAAATTACCATCAGAAATAGCAGGGGTATTACTTTTAGCTAAAGATACGCATTAGAGGAATACTACAGACCACAGATAATCAACCCATTGAATAAAAATGATCTGCCTTACAAATTTAAGTTTGGATCTCAAGAACTTTGGCATTCTAGAACTGTTACCTGTATATGTTGTTCAAGATAACTATTGCTAACTTTGTTTCTCTTTTCCTCCCAGTGGAATTGGATACTGTAAACAACTTATTTTGCACACTATTTTGAGGTTATTAAATACTTTTCTTAAATGGGGCTTTTTCACTCTGGGCTGTACATCCTCCTTCGCTATGGAGCTTGGTAGACATACACATGCTCAGGGTCAATCCTAGATCAGTCCCTTTCCTTACATCATCAATATCTCAATAACATTTCCAGAGGTCATTCTAGTGAAGTATATCTTCTGAAAGTGTCAGCAGTCAATCACAGGTGATTTGGATCGTAGTCAGCATTTTTAGTGGCTGAATATTTATGAGAACATACTCTGAGTCTAGTCAACTAATCTTAGTTAACTTGGGATCATATTGCTCCTTTAAATGCACATAGTAAACACAAGGTTTTCCTAAAAATGAATTTATAATAAGAGTTCCTGGGGGCAGAGACAAGATGGCTGACTGAAGCCAGCTTTCCACAGAGCTCCCATCCAGAAGGAGAGTTAAAGGACAGAAATTTAGTAAGTAACCTGGTGGATTAGAGCCACACCAAGATAGCAGGTTGAAGAACGCACGTCAACCCCTCTGAGGCAAGCTGTGACCCCAAGGATACAAACAAAAGGTACAAAATCCATCACCAAGCAGATGGAAGTCCCCTCCCCCATGAGAATGGCTCTGAGTGCCTCACAAACAAATGAGCAGAGTTCAAAGGTCCTCCCACTACACCCCACGGGAGAGACCCTCTAAAAACTGGAGCTACCTCCCCTACTAGGGTGCCACAGCATTCTCCTGCCAGGCATAAAACTGTATAAAACTGTATATATTCTCTACCTGCAACTCTGAGCTCCCAGCACTCTCCTCCACTCTCACTCTGAGGTCTGGAGGCCTGTTTCCCAGGAGTCCAGATTCTTGGGTGATTTCTCGAGGGGTGTGGACAGTGCCTGAACTGCAGCTGGTCAGTGCTGACTCTGCAGCACGGGAGCAAGGAGAGGACGGCTGGCTGAGAGGGAACCACACAAGAGCAGCAGTTCCCTGAGGCACAGAACAGCAGCCATCTTTTAGCAACAATATGCCTCACTCCCGGATATTCTGAAGCCATACCCCCTGTCTCCCTGGGCAACCAGAGGAGGCCAGCAACCACCACAAACAGATCCAGGACATAAACGCACTCCCCTCCACTCTCATGGAGCCCCATGAGTAAAGGATTTGCCTGAGGCAGTACTGACCTTGATGGAGCACAGGGACTAGAAATGTACTCGCAAACCAAGAAGTTCCCAGGGCAGGGATGACCCAGAGGACCACTTTACGGAGCCTAAGATGCACCTGGCCCTCAGGGGATCGTCAGCCTATAGACAAAGGAAGGCAACAGGATAGAACGGACAGGGGAATTTAGCAGGAACAGAAACAAAATCCTGCAAAGTTGTTCTGTTCTGTTCTGTCAGTAACATCAATCAGAGGCGGAGCTGGAACTCAGTGAACACCCCCCAGCCATCATCAAGCACCCAAGGTTGTCAGGCCTCGCCTCCTCCTGCTAGATAGAGGCAGAATGCAGCAGCCTGGCTGAACAGAAATAGAATCCTTGTGAATCAGGCAGGTCCAAACCCCTGGAGTATCTGTTCACTACAGGCAACTGGGTCAGCCAACTGCAGAGCTATCAGTGACTGGGTGTGACAGAGGTACAGGGTGGGGAAGGAGGCATCAACCTTCCCATACTGATCTATTTGCTGGGTGGCTCCTCCTGCACTCCAAAGCAGCACTGGAGCAAGCCAAATCAGAGTAGTCACCAGACCCCTGTGATCCAGTTCCAAGAGACCTCTTGAACTCTCCCACCTGAGACAGGTGCTGACTGAGACAATTGATTTGGACATTTTGAACTGAGCCAATCACCTGGGGACGATTCAAGTGGTGCCCTGGGTGTGTGGTTGTAGGAAGTTTTGATTTTCCTTTTCCAATTGTTGCCTGTGGGGGGCAGGGTGACTTAAATGCTGGTATTTCTCCACAGCTGAGACTTCAACCCAGAGTAACTGTTTCAGTAGGGTTGAACAGAAACCAGCTGAAAACAAGACAGAACCGCTTAGCCCCAACACACCAAACAGGTCCCCAGTTTCTCAAGTGATAGCACTGTATGGGTCCTTGACAAAGCTCTAGGGGAAAAAAAAATCAAAGAGTGTAAAACAATCATGGGGCAGAATCAGCAGAAAAACTCTGGTAACATGAATAACCAGAATAGACCAAACCCCCCAAGGAAAGATACGGCAGATGTAACTGAAGATCCCATTGATAAACAATGGGCCAAGATGTCAGAAATTGAATTCAGAATTTGGATTGCAAACAAGATCAATAAAGTGGAGGAAAATTTGCAATTATAACTTTGAGCAGCAATTCAAAAGTCAGAATTAGGAATTTGAGCAGAAATTCAAAAGTTGTTTCAAGAATTTGACAAATTTAAATATAAAACCACCAAAGATTTAGACACACTGAAGCAAGAATTTGCAGCTCTCAAAGAGCTCAAAAATACAGTAGAATCCCTCAGTAACAGTGGAGCAAGCAGAAGAAAGGATTTCTGACATCGAAGACAAAGCCTTTGAACACTCCCAAACTCTGAAAGAGGAAGAGAAATAGAGAGCAAAAATGAATCATTCTCTCAGAGAGATCTGGGATAATTCAAAGAAGGCTAATATCGACTTCATTGGAATCCCTAAAACTGATGAAGTGGCCTTGCTAGGCACAGAGGCCCTTCTCCATGAAATTATGAAAGAGAATTTTCCAAACATGCCTAGAAATTCTGAAATTCAGATAACAGACAGTTTCAGAACCCCAGCATGACTCAATCCCAATAAGACATCCGCCAGGCATATCATAATTAACTTCAATAAAGTTAATATGAAGGAGAAAATTCTCAAAGCAGCAAGACATAAAAAAGCCATTAACTACAAAGGGAAGAATATTAGAATGACTGCAGATCTCTCTGCTGAAACTTTTCAAGCCAGAAGAGGGTGGTCATCAACTTTTAATCTCCTAAAGCAAAAAGACTTTCAACCCCAGATCCTGTATCCAGCTAAACTGAGTTTCATTTATGATGGAGAAATTAAATACTTTAATGACATTCATACATTGAAGAAATTTGCCATAACCAAACCAGCTCTCCAGGATATTCTCAGACCTATCCTTCACAATGACCAACCCAATCCTCTACAACAAAACTAAACTCACTCAGAAACTTCTGATCAAACTCCAATTTCCATACTGCAAAAGGATTAAAAATGTCCACTGGAGTTTTGAAAAACTCAATACCCAAAATTTTACCAGACCTATCAACATTCTCCATTAATGTGAATGGTTTAAACTGTTCTCTAAAGAGGCTAAGGTAGCTGACTGGATACAAAAACTCAGACCAGAAATTTGCTGCATACAAGAGTCACATCTTACCTTAAAAGATAAATATAGACTCAGGGTGAAGAAATGGTGATTCATATTTCAGGCAAATGATAATCAGAAAAAAGCAGGTGTTGCAATTCTATTTGCAGATACAATAGGCTTTAAACCAACAAAAGTAAGGAAAGATAAAAATGATCACTTCATATTTGTTAAGGGTAATACTCAATATGATGAGATTTCAATTATTAATATCTATACACCCAACTAGAATGCACCTCAATTTATAAGAGAAACTCTAACAGACATGAGCAACTTGATTTCCTCCAGCTCAGTAATAGTCGGAGATTTCAACACTCCTTTGGCAGTGTTGGATCAATCCTCCAATAAGAAGCTGAGCACAGAAATTTTAGATTAAAACCTAACCATCAAACATTTGGATTTGGCAGACATCTGACAGACAGAACATTTCATCCTCCAAAATGGAGTACACATTCTTTTCATTAGCCCATGAAACATACTCCAAAATCAATCACATCTTAGGTCACAAGTCTAACCTCAGTAAATTTAAAGGAATATAAATTATTCCTTGCATCTTCTCAGACCGCCATGGAATAAAAGTTTAGCTCAGTAACAATAGGAATCTACATACTCATACAAAAACATGCAAGTTAAATAAGGTTATGCTGAATGAAAGCTGGGCCAGAGATGAGATCAATAAGTAAATTGCCAAATTTTTGGAACAAAATGACAATGAAGACACAAATTATCAGAAGCCCTGGGATACCACAAAGGCAGTCCTAAGAGGGAAATTTATAGCACTGCAAGCCTTCCTCAAGTGAATGGAAAGAGAAGAAATTAACAACTTAATGAGACATCTCAAGCAACTAGAAAAGGAAGAACATTCCAACCCCAAACCCAGTAAAGAAAAGAAATAACCAAAATTAGAGCAGAATTAAATGAAATTGAAAACATAAGAATTATACAACAGATCAATAAATCTAAAAGTTGGTTTTTTGAAAAGGTCAATAAAATAGACAAACCTTTGGCCAACCTAACCAGGAAAAAAAGAGTAAAATCTCTAATCTCATCAATCAGAAATGACAAAGAGGAAATAACAATGGACTACTCAGAAATCCCTGAATGTTACAAGAAACTTTATTCTCAGAAATATGAAAATCTGAAGGAAATTGACCAATATTTGGAAGCATGTCACATTCCAAGACTTAGCCAGAATCAAGTGGAAATGTTGAACAGGCCAATATCAAGTTCTAAAATAGCATCAACCATACAAAACTTCCCTAAAAAGAAAAGCCTGAGACCAGATGTTTTCACGTCAGAATTCTACCAAACCATTAAAGAGAAATTAGTATCTATATTACTCAACCAGTTCCAAAAGGTAGAAAAAGAAGGAAGACTGCCCAACAGATTCTATGAAGCAAGCATCACCCTGATCCCCAAACCAGGGAAAGACCCAACAAGAAAAGAAAATTATAGACCAATATCACTAATGAATATAGATGCTAAAATATTCAACAAGATCCTAATAAACAGAATCCAGCAACACATCAAAAAAATTATACATCATGACCACGCTGGATCAATATCCGTAAATCTATAAGTATATTTTAGCACATAAACAAATTAAAAAAACAAAGACCATATGATTCTCACAATTGATGCAGAAAAAGTTTTTGATAATATCCAGCATCCCTTCTTGATCAGAACACTTAAGAAAATTGGTATAGAAGGGACATTTCTTAAACTGATAGAGGCCATCTACAGCAAACCCACAGCCAATATCATATTGAATGGAGTTAAATTGAAATCATTTCCACTCAGATCAGGAACAAGACAAGGTTGCCCATTGTCTCCACTGCTCTTTAACATTGAAATGGAAGTTTTATCCATTGCAATTAGGGGGAAAAAGGCGATCAAGGGTATCCATATAGGGTCAGAAGAGATCAAACTTTCGCTCTTCACAGATGATATGATTATATATCTGGAAAACACCAGGGATTCTACTACAAAACTCTTCAAAGTGATCAAGGAATACAGCAGTGTCTCAGGTTACAAAATAAACATTCATAAATCAGTAGCCTTTAGATATACCAACGATAGTCAAGTTGAAAAAACACTTAAGGACTCTATCCCATTCATGGTAGTGCCCCAGAAGATGAAATATTTAGGAGTCTTTATCTAACAAAGGATGTGAAAGATCTCTATAAAGAGAACTACGAAACTCTAAGAAAAGAAATAGCTGAAAATATTAACAAATAGAAAAACATACCATGCTCATGACTGGGAAGAATCAACATTGTTAAAATGTCCATACTACCCAAAGCAATATATAATTTTAATGCAATCCCTATTAAAACTCCAGTGTCATACTTTAAAGATCTTGAAAAAAAATACTTCATTTTATATGGAATCAGAAAAAACCTCGAATAGCCAACACATTACTCAGAAATAAAAACATAGCAGGAGGAATCACACTACCAGACCTCAGACTATACTACAAATCAATAGTGATCAAAACAGCATGGTACTGGCACAAAAACAGAGAAGTTGATGTCTGGAACAGAATAGAGAACCAAGAGATGAATCCAGCTACTTACTGTTATTTAATCTTTGACAAGCCAATTAAAAACATTCAGTGGGGAAAAGATTCCCTATTTAAAAAATGGTGCTGGGTGAATTGGCTGGCAACCTGCAGAAGACTGAAACTGGACCCACACCTTTCACCATTAACTAAGAGAGACTCTCACTGGATTAAAGATTTAAACATAAGACATGAATCTATAAAAATACTAGAAGAGAGTGCAGGGAAAACCCTTGAAGAAATTTGTCTGGGCAAGTATTTTATGAGGAGGACCCCCAGGGCAATTGAAGCAGCTTCAAAAATACACTACTGGGACCTGATCAAACTAAAAAGCTTCTACACAGCCAAGAACACAGTAAGTAAAGCAAACAGACAGCCCTCAGAATGGGAGAAGATATTCACAGGTTATGTCTCCAACAAAGGTTTAATAACCAGAATCCACAGAGAACTCAAATGTATAAGCAAGAAAAGAATAAGTGATCCCATCGCAGGCTGGGCAAGGGACTTGAAGAGAAACTTCTCTGAAGAAGACAGGCGCACGGCCTACAGACATATGAAAAAATGCTCATCATCTTTAATCATCAGAGAAATACAAATCAAAACTGCTTTGAGATATCATCTAACTCCAGTAAGATTAGCCTGTATCACAAAATCCCAAGACCAGAGATACTGGTGTGGATGTGGAGAAAAGGGAACACTTCTACACTGCTGGTGGGAATGCAAATTCATACATTCCTTTTGGAAAGATGTTTGGAGAACACTTAGAGATCTAAAAATAGATCTGCCATTCAATGCTATAATTCTTCTACTGGGCATATACCCAGAAGACCAAAAATCACATCATAACAAAGATATTTGTTCCAGAATGTTTATTGCAGCCCTATTCATAATTGCTAAATCATAGAATAAGCCCAAGTGCCCATCGATCCACAAATGGATTAATAAATTGTGGTATATGTACACCAAGGAATATTATGCAGCCGTAAAGAAAGATGTAAAAGAATTCACCTCTTTCATGTTTACATGGATGGAGCTGGAACATATTCTTCTTAGTGAGGTATCTCAAGAGTGGAAGAAAAAGTATCCAATGTACTGAGCCCTACCTACTATGAAACTAATTTATGGCTTTCACATGAAAGCTATAACCCAGTTACAACCTAAGAATACACGGAAGGGGGAAAGGGAGGGGAGGGTGGGGGGAGGTAGTCAGAGGGAGGGAAATTGGTGTGATTAAACCTGCAGTGCATCTTATAAGGGTATATGTGAAACTTAGTAAATGTGGAATGTAAATGTCTTAGCACAATAACAGAGAGGATGCCTGGAAGTCTATGTTAACCAGGGTGATGAAAATGTGTCGAACAGTCTATGAAACCAGTGTATGATGCCCCATGATCACATTAATGTACACAGCTATGATTTAATAAATAAATAAATAAATAAATAAATAAATAAATAAAATAATAAAATTATATTAAGATACTATATTGAAATAACAGGGGTCCAAAAAGAAAAGTCCCTACATCACAACCTAAAGTCAAATCAACATTTAGATGCATCCACATCAGCCTCCATAAGCCATTGTCTTAATATTAAATAAAATATTTAATTTTTAAATATTAATAATTGCTATAATTTTGTATTTGAATTTTACATTAGTATTATGCTATGCATAGTTTTTTTCCTTTTCTTCTCTCTCCTCTCCCCTCACCTCAAAGTAAAAACTCTTAGCCTGTTTTTTTTTTTTTATCATTCTATACCTTTCTTCATGCTCAAATATATGAAGATGTGGCAAGTTTGCAAACTTGTCACCATGTGCTAACACTGGAAGCATTGTGCAAACAATTTGGTAATGTTTCAAAATCTGTGTTGCATTTGTCAGTGTCTGACAACTGTGTTCATGTCAATGTGTGGCAGTTTCTTGCTGAGTGGTGTTCATGATTGTGTGTTTTGTGTGCTGTTACAGGAATGTAGGGGCTTGAATTAGAGCAATGAACAAGCATTATATTTCTTATTAATCATGGAAAGAGTGGAAGTGAAATCAGGGACATGTTAGTCCAAGCTTATGGGCATAATGCCATGAAGAAAACAGCAGTGTACAAATTAATTTAACATTATTTTGAGGGGAGAGAAAGTGTCACTAATGAAGAGAGGTCTGGGCAGCAAATAACAAGCAGAAGTGATGAAACATTGCAAAATTTCATCAAAATTGTTGGCTGTGCATCAAAATTGTTGGCTGACCATAAGAAGCATAGCAGACCAAGTAAACATCGATAGAGAAAAAGTTAGGAAAATCTTAACTGAAAATCTTGGCCAAAAATTCATGGCTCTTACATCATGACACTGCACCAGCTCACACAGCACTGTCCGTGAGGGAGTTTTCAGCCAATGAACAAATAACTATATTGAAACACCCCTTCTGATCTTGCCTCCAGTGACTATTTTCTCTGATCAAAGATAAAGGAACCATTAAAAGGAAGATATTTTAATGATATTTAGGACATCAAGGGTAATGTGATTTAGCTTTGATGGCCATTCCAGAAAAAGAGTTCAAAAATTGCTTTTAAGGGTGGACTAGGTGCTATCATTAGTGCATAGCTTTCCAAGGGAAGTCCTTTGAAGGTAACCATAGTGATATTCAGCAATGACATATGTAGCACTTTTTGAAGAGTTTGCAAACTTAATTGTCAGCCTCATATAGAGACATAGTTCTACATCTACAGGAAGCAGTGGTTTTTTGGTTTATAAATATGTAGCACTTTTTGAAGAGCTTTCAAACTTAATTGTCTGCCTCATCTAGAGACATAGTTCCACATCTACAGGAAGCAGTGGTTTTTTGGTTTATAAATATGAAATTATTATATAGTGGAAACCTCTCTATATATTATCTTTCTCACTGAAGAGTTCTTTGTGGAGATCTCGTCTGCTGAACTAGTATAAAACTTATTTATTATTTAGTATTGCTGTGTAATAATCCATGCCATGGACATGCCAATATTTATTCAACCATTTTCTACCAAAAGATATTTAGGTTACTTCTACTTTATTAATTTATTTTGTTTTATTATTATAAAAATATAGCTGCATTTTTGTACATATATCCTTAGCTCTCATGAGGTAGTTAGGTCAAAACATATGTATATTTTAAGCATTACTGGATTTTTTTTTTAAAGTATCATAATTCACATTTTCATAAGCAATGATTCAGAGTGCCTTTCCCCCTATGCCCACTAGGACTGGGTGTTGTCATTATTTATAAGTCTTTATATTCTACATGATTCTTTATAACAGGCCCCTTTATGATGAGCACAAATGGTTTTCCATTGTTATTTTTATTGGCATTTCATTCACCTTTAGTAAGGTTGAACATCCGCCCCTTCAGTGGGATGGCAATTTGATTTCTTCTTTTGTGAACTACCAATTCATAGTCTTTGCCCACTTTGCCCACTTTTCTACTGAGTTGTCTTTTTAAATGATAATTTTATTAGGACCACTTTTCTATTACATAAATATTTTTTTCTGGAAAAATATATTTAAATATCAAAAGGGAAAGTTGAGAACAGATAGAATAAAGTGAACTATTGAAGTTTATATTGCTTATTAAAATTTTAAAACTCAAACATAACTATGTGATTATAGTGTTATAATACAGTGGTCCCCAACCTTTTTGGCACCAGGGACCAGTTTCATGGAAGACAATTTTTTCTTCTTGGGGCCAATGGAGGATAGTTTGGGGATGATTTGAGTGCATTACATTTACTGTGCACTGTATTTTTATTATTATTACATTGTAATATACAATGAAATAATTATACAACTCACCAAAATGCAGAATGAATGGAAGCCCTAAGCTAGATCCCTCACATGCAGTTTACGGAAGGGTTTGCACTTCTATGCAAATCTAATGCCATCATTGATCTGATAGGAGGTGGAACTTAGGCAGTGATGTGAGTGATGGGGAGCAGCTGTAAATACAGAAGAAGCTTCACTCCCACTCTGGCCTGCTGCCCACAACCTGCTGTACAGCCTGGTTCCTAACAGATTATGGCCTGGTGCTGGTCTGCAGCCCAGGGACTAGAGACCACAGTTATAAACTAAATGTTTGTGTAACCCCCCCCAAAAAAAAAAAAAAAATTAATGTGCTGAAACCTACTCTCCAATGTTCTGGTATGAGAAGGTGAAACTTTTGGGAGGTAATTAGAGTATGAGTGTGGCTCCTTAGAGTATGAGTGTGGCTCACTCTAATGAGTGAGATTAGAATGCAGGGAACTCCCTCCAGCTCCCTTTGCCACGTGAGGACACAGTGAACAGACTTCTGCCTGCAGCCTGGAAGGGGGCCCTCACCAGATCTTGACCAGGCTGCAACCCGATCTCAGACTTCCAGCTTCCAGGCAGGCAGAAATACATTTCTGTTGTTTATAAGACACTCAGTCTCTGGTTCTTTGTTTTAACCACTTGATCTAAGATAATCAGTGAACTAATAATAATATTTAGATGTCACTACATTGTGTCTAGGAGTTAACTAGCAACACCTCAAATGAAGGGTACTAATAAGTCCTCACCCCTGGGTGGTGCGTAGGTAATTGTTCCAGCACTAATTCCTGGAGAGCTGTGTTCATATCATGTTTCTGGCTCAGGCACTTTCCTATTGCTCTCAGAAATAGGAGGAAGTAACTAGGAAAAGCTCAGAGAGCCCTCATGACTCAAGGCCCAGTGATCTGTAAACTTATTTGGAGGCTGCTTAGCTGAGGGCAAAAGAAAACATTTAGCAAACTTGTCTGTCACACGTGAAATGAATGCTCTAGCATGGCATCGATCTTTCCACGGGAATTTTACATATGTGGCAGAACATATTCTCTGGAAGCTCAGAAAAATTACTGTACTTTTTGTCCCTATGACAAAGGAACCAATAATTGTTCAGTACTTACCATTTCCTAGGCATTGACCTACATCTTTAACCTTTCATCTTGTGAATTCTCCTCACAGCCTTATGAGGTAGGAATTTTCACACAAACTCAATTGAGAAAGTGCATCTCAGAAGGATTAAGTACCTGGTCCCAAAGTCACACAACTGGGTATGCAAGTGGAAAAACTAAATCCTAACCCAGGTCTGCTTATTCCTACACCATTTATCTTACCTTAGTGGAAACTCAGCACCTTGCATAGAATACAAATTGAAAAATAGAGGACACAAATTATATATGCCTAATATGACCCTACCTATTTTAAAATATAAATGCATGATTAAAAGATTGAAAGGGAATATACTAAACATTAATATAACATCTGGGTTAGTGAAACTATAATGATTATGATAATAATAACTTACAAAGTGTTATTCATGTCAAGCACTTTACTAAGGCCATTACATACAGTGTCTCATTAAATCCTCATAATAACCACTTGGGGAAGGTATGATTATTTTTCTTCCATTTTACAGAAGAAGAAATGGTAAATGATTTGCCCAAAGTCATAGAGCTTATAAGTACTAGGTTCAAATTCAATCTCCAAAAACCTTCCTTGCTCATAACACACTTGGTGCTTTTCAACAATTAATGGCCACGCACTTACTTTTTAATCAGACAAAAATTTAGAGATTAAAATGAAATCAGACCTGGAACTAAACTTTCTTCAAGGTATGGTTACCCAGCAGGACATGGGAGCCCCTCAGCTTGGGTCCTTGTCCACCACACAGATTAATCTGGATTTACCTCGGCCAACTGCCTACAAGGACATAACTACCCTGCAGTCATTGTCCCTGATCAGCAGACACACCCCCCTTCACGGTAGGTCAGTTAATGCCCTCCCTGGGAATGCTTTCTGGGTGTTCTGCTTCAGAGCCAGGTCTGCAAGACAGGGATCTGATCACTGATGGTTTGAACTGACTTTTCTATTCCCCCAGACTCTGACTTTCTGCCAGCCTCATCTGCATCTTCATCTTGCTACCCATTGCTGGTTGACCTACCAGTAGAACCTCACCTGTAAGTGACCTTCCGAAGATGGGTTGCCAAAGCCCCAAAAATCATAGCCACAGCTTCAAAAACAGGTGGAGAACAAGGCAGAGTTGCCAGCCACTCAGCCCCTGCCCATCCCCTAAACTCCCAATGACACCCACTACACCCTGACAGAGCCCCTGCACCCCTCTGCTCTGTCAGTTTCCCTGGTCATGTGTCAGTACCTGCCTCCTCACCAGTTCCATCCTTGACAACCTCAATCCTCGTGTCTTCAAATGTACACCAAACTAATTGTGCTTCCCTGTCATGGTCAATACTGTCCTTTAAGCAATTCTGAGAGCTGAGCCTTTGTATCCATAGTGGGTGTCAGCCAGTTCAGGGGCCCACATCTGCTCCTGGCCTGTAGCTTCCTTCTTATGAGAATGGCTCAGTCTACCTGGAGCCCAAGTGTGGCAGTCTGGGTGTCAGAGAGGCCAGTCTAAGAAGTCTACAGGAATTCAAAACCTTCCATGAATTCTCGTCTTTGGTGACTGCGAACTCTCCCTGGCTTGTCTCAGGGAAACACAGTGTACCATTCCCAAACAATTTTACTTAAAATGATAGTCCTACTAAGATGCTATTAATAATATGCTATAAGGGCTGAGGGAGTGTCTGTTATCAAAGGAGTTTGGAAGACTTGGCCCCCACACTCTTACTGAAGAGTCACTATTCACATTAGAATCTCCGAGCATCTGTGAGATGCTTACTTGAGCTTCATCTGGGTGATCTGCAAATTTATTTGGCCACAGAGCTCACCCTATCCTTCTCCCAGAATACTCAGAGACCTCACACTGGACACTGGTATTCACAGAACCCAGTTAGGAAGACCTCAGTGCACTGCGAGGGAGTAGCCCACAGTGATCATCCAGTTATGCCTCCAACCAGCTTCACAGAAGTCATGTTCCCTCTTTGAGTCTCAGCTTCTTCATCAACATAATGGGGATTAGATTCCATTTTCAAAATACTCCTGAAGGAACATTACAGCATCCGTAGAGATGCCCTAGGGGCTTCCTGAAGGGCGAAAGGGGAAGAAAGGGTCAGCTTGGGGCACTCAGATCCCCTCACCCCAATCTGACATACTTTAGCTTAATTTTTAGCTGTTTTGGGTATAATAAAGTTCCTTACAAGAGATTTTTTTTTTTTTTTTTTTTTGAGACAGAGTCTCATTCCAGCACCCTTGGTAGAGTGCCATGGTGTCATCATAGCTTACAGCAACCTCGAACTCCTGGGCTCAAGAGATCCTCTTGCCTCGGCCTCCCAAGTAGCTGGGACTACAGATGCCCACCACAACGCCCAGCTAGTTTCGCTATTTTTAGTAGAGACAAGGTCTCACTCTTGTTCAGGCTAGACTCAAACTCCTAAGTTCAAGCAATCTGCCCACCTCAGCTGCTAGGATTATAGGTGTGAGCCACCGCAATCCACTGTTCAAGAACTCTTAAAGAAATTTCTTTTGAAAGAGAAGAAATGGTAAATAATTTGCTCAAAGTCACACAGCTTATAAGTACTGGGTTCAAATCCAATCTCCAAAAACCTTCCTTGTTCATAATACACTTGGTGCTTTTCAACAATTAATGGCCACGCACTTACTTTTTAATCAGACAAAAATTTAGAGATTAAAATGAAATCAGACCTGGAACTAAACTTTCTTCAAAGTATGGTTACCCAGCAGGACATGGGAGCCCCTCAGCTTGGGCCCTTGTCCACCACACAGGTTAATCAGGACTTACCTCTGCCTGGGAAAGGGATAGTAGAAAAGAGAAGCATGTACCCCTCTGACTGTTCCTGCACCACTGTCAGACTCCTAGTTTGGGTATCAGCTTAACCCACCTCACCCTAAGCCTCTTTCTGACTCCTCTGCCTCCAAAAGGCTGGATGTGACATTGGCTGACATGCCAACACCATGAACCACTGTTTCTCAAAATGAGGCATATGGACGATACAGGTGCTTGTTAGAATCCTGACTCCTGGATCTACTTCAGACCTATGGAATCAGAACTGGTAGGTAAGAATTCTCAGGCAGGTAAGCCCTGAGAATATGGATTTTAGCAAAGGCCCCAGGTGATTCTTAGGTATTCGGAAGTTTAAGATCTGCTGTCCAGATCTTGGGAGCTGGGAAATTTCTACCACACTAGGTATTTGCCCCTGTCCCCACTTGGTAAAGGTTATACCTCTGTCGCAGTGGTAAACGCAGTGACAGCCCCTACAACAGATGTGGCACATCAGCTCCAGGCAAATCTCAAAGGCATGCCCAGAGGACACTGGCAGGGAAGCCTGTAAACAAGAGTCCAAAGCTGATGATCAGAAAGGAGGTCTGCCTTGAGCACAGGAAGCTAAGGTGTTGCCAAGGAGGGGATGGGCCTAGACACCTCCGAAGCACACTCTGGAGGGCCCACCAGCCGAAACTATTGAGTCTGACTGAATTCCAAAAATACAGCTCAATGCCTGGTTGCGTATTGGCCTGTCTTTTTGTAACTACCTCTGGCTGGATATTCATGTGTTAATAACTTCGATTTGTAGAAGCAGAACAAATCTATTAGAGAGGTGAGGAAGGCAAGCAGATATAGTATCTCTCTGAGATTTTACATAGAAAGAATTGCTTTACTTCTTTACTTCTCTACCAAAATGCAAGTTTTACCATAGTTTACTGGGAAAATACAAATAGTTTTTCATAATGGTTTCCTCCCTCACCCCCAAGCCTGGCAGCAGAGCTCATGTGGTCAGCTCCCAGGAGACACTGAGATTTATAATCTTCTTTCTAAATCAGCACCCAGGGGCTACATCCTTCCTTTTCTCTGTGAGCGCTAGTAAGTCTCCTCCACAGCACTTGAAGCAATGTAGCATCTTAAAGGGAAATAGAGTTAGTTTTTGTCTTTCTGACAGCTAAACAACAGCACTCAAATGGAATCCAGTTAACAAATAACAGAGAAAGCTTTCCTGGGTTCTTGATCTTGTGACTGAGTTGAGGGGAAATCAAGATGAAATCACCAAGGAGTTTCTAGATCTCAGCTTCCATGTCACCCCCCAAAATTGTGAACAGTCAGTTCTGGCTTGTCCACTTTAGTGACATCAGTGGCCTTAGATTTCTGTCACTCATTCCTCTTCGGCTACAGAAAGCCTGGGACTGAGAGTGGGCTGACGCCAAACAAAAACCTAGCATCCTGGCCCTGCAGCCCCCACAGAGCACATCAGGTCATTTTCAAACTGGAGGCTCAGAAGTGCTGATAAGTCTTAGTTAGTGCCCTCATTTGCATTCAGATGGTAAGGACAGTCCGTTAGCATGAAATCATTGCCAGGATTCAACAAAGCAATGACTAGGCAGTCCTAAGCCCAGGGCTTCATGTACATTCAGATTTTTCTTGTAATTTTTATTCTGTGTTGCATTCCCCTAACGAGTCACTTCCAAATTCATACAGCAGGTAGAGTTCAAAGCCTTCTCAGTGGTTAGAAGTTGCTGAATTGAATTGAAGGACTAGAAGATGACAACCTTCAAGAGGTGAAATGCGGAAGCTCACACGTGCAGGAAGGGGGCACAGACGGAAAGGAGACGTGAGTGCTGCTTCTTGTTTTCTTGCTTATTACACTACAACATGTAACACAAAGTAAAAAAGAAAAAGCACAAATTAACCAATTTTTCTCATTAACAGGAAGAAGTACATATAGAATTCCAGGTTGAATACTAGAAGGAGATATAGAAAGGAACCAGAGAAAGTTCCTGGAAAGGCACTCACTCACACTGCCTTAGCGAGGATGAGGATGTGCCTTTTCTAAGGCCCTCGGGTCCTCTGTGCTGGGTCAGGTCTTCTCTGCTGGGCCATAGCCTCACTCCCTGCATTTCTCTCTGTCCCGCCAATCCTTGTCTGCTGGAGGGACAGTTAAAATGGATTTCTGGGCCCATTCCTAGTCTCCGATTCAGGAGGTCAGGGGAGGAATCTGAGAAATTTGCAAGTTTCCTAAAGTGCTGGGCTACCAGACCAGGACCTCAACAGCACTGCTCTAACTTCTGTCCCCTGTGAGTCACTTAACCTCTTTGTTCCTCATGTATAAATTGGGGATAAGAACACCTACCTCTTAGGGTTCTTATGAAGATTAAATGAGTTAATTCATATAAAGTGCTTAGAACAGTGTCTGGCATTTATTAAGCCCTCAGTAAATGGGGGCTATAGCCTTGCAGCAAGAACACATTTTGCTTTAAGATCCTCCATCCTTACTTCATAGAACTAATACAGTCCCTCAAATCTGGTTCATCACTACATTCTCCCCAACCTGTATTAGAATTTTTTTAATGCTTTTTATGACCAAGAATACTAAGCAATTTGTCTGCATTTTTTTCTGTCATCTTCACAACAATCTTGTGAAATGGGACTATTATTCCACTTTTGCTGATGAGAAAAAGGAGACTGCAAGAGTTCCTAAATAGGAAGGGTGAAGCAAGATGGCAGATCCGAAGGACCATTCAGCTGAGCTATCCTAGAATGACTGGGGAAAAAGAGAGAACTCAGCCATATCTGACGGGAGGCCCTTACCCAGAGTCATAGCTCATGGAGAATAATGAGGAGATGGTGAGCTGAACATAGCCTATGACCCACAACAGTGGAAATATGATGAATAAGGCAAATGATTGCAACCAGCTGGGATCAGCTTGTTGCCCACTGAGATCTGGGATGGGAGGGAAGCCTTTCCAGGGTTTTCAGTTGTTAGGGGAACCTGCATATTGAGTGGAAAGCTTGGAAGAGTGGGCAGACTCAAACAGTATACAGCAACCAGATTTGAATGCTGATTAGAGTGGACTTCCCACAGGTTTGGTGACTGGTGAGGCAGCCATACTGAGAAGGCCACACCATGGCCAGGGGGCTGCCATTGTGGGAAGGTCGTGAGAAGGTCTTAGCAGGGGCCTAACGCACAGCCATCTTAATTCCACCTGCCAGGATCAGAACTCCACTCTTGGGACAGGCTGAGGACTCCTGCACTACATGGGAATTAGAGCCAGGGGACACTGTGAGACCTGCCCCTGAAGGATTCTTGTGAGCTTTAAGATCCTAACTCAGGAGGATCTGAATGCTAAGGAAGCAATCGGGCATCAGGCAATCGCTAGAGGCGACTAAGTTTGGAATAAAGACCATAGAGGTTGCTGGCTGTGCTGTCTCCAAAAAAAAAAAAAAAAAAAAAAAAAACCATAGTGCCACCTGATGTCCCAGAAACATATTGCAACATACTGTCATCAAGAGCAAGAACTTCTGTTTGTTTGGCCTCAAGGAAGAGTTTGGCTTTGCTCAGGCAAAGGCCACTTTAAGAACTAAGCTCTGAGACAAGAGAATCTGAAGTAAAGGAGGCAGTGAGAAAAAAAAAGGAGGACAAGAGGTGAACAAGAAGAAAGAACACAAGAGGAGGAACCAAGAGTACCTAAATAACTGAAGCCTCTTGCTCTATGCCCCACAATTTGGAAGTGGAAAAACTGGGACCTAAACCTCCCATAGCATTTGACTGTAAAGCCCACGTTCTTCCCAACCCCAAAACATCACGAACAGATTTCATTTTTTTTTTTTTTTTTTTTTTTGCAGTTTTTGGCCGGGGCTGGGTTTGAACCTGCCACCTCTGGATATGGGGCCAGCACCCCACTCCTTTGAGCCACAGGCACCACCCTGGATTTCATCTTCTAATTGTCTCATCTAGTAAAGGCTGCCTGGAGCTCAGGATTCTGAGGCATAAATCCTGGCTCAAGGGGAAGGATTGTTGGAATTGATTAGCAATGTTCTAGCTGCTGGAGAGGGGAGTGTCAAAACAGAACAGATGTTTGCTGCCTCTGCACTTTGCTATAGCAACACAGATGGTGGTAAAGGTTTCCTAATTTTATTGAAGATTGTATTTAAATACACACAAATCAGGTGAATGCTCTGGGAATTGCTAATGATTTTAGATCTGTGGTCTAGCTTCCCCACCTGCTGTAATTTAATTTGCATGGTATTTCTGCGCACACGAGTAAAAGCAAATAGTCATATGACTAAGCCACATCTGTAGGTGATCCCAAACCATTTTTCTTTGGTGTTAGTGTTCCTGCAGGACTACAGTGTCTTAAAACTGTCACTTGAGTATCAGGCATGATTGATAGATATTCAAGCAAGTTTCTGGACAGTTATGCATGCATTTAAAATGAAAGAGATATTCTATCTCCAGTATAAAGACCAAAGATTCATCCTTATGGAGCTGACTCCTGATTGTGTGAAGGCATTTTACAATTGCCATAAACCCATATTTCTTAAACTTTAATGCACGAGAAAATCGATGCTAGGAAATTTATTTAAAAAGCAGATTGCTAGTTTCCTATCTAAGAGATTCTAATGTAGAGAGTCAGGGACAGAGCTGGGCAATCAAAATTTTAAAAATGAACCACTGTGTCTTAAGACCACTTCTAGGAATCCCTGCCTTAAGCAATGCTACATGTATTTTTTTTTATTATTAACATAAAGGTACATATGATTAGGTGACACTGTTTGCCTTTGTAAGTTAAAGTCTGAGCTAAAGGACTAAGGAACAGTGCTATAGAACAGCAGTTCCCTCTGCTTTTCAATAGGTGGAAACCTTTTCTACTCAAAAACTTTCTGAGTCATCACTTGATAGTGTTTGACAAAACATAGGATGGCAAAAAAACTACAATTAATTTTATAATGATTATAAATACTTGTGTATTTTATTTACCCTATAGAGTGCATATGGATATTTGGGGAAAAGTAAGAACTCTGTAAGAAATAGTGTTTAATTTGTCTACGTGTAATGCTTGATACACAAATAGACTTGAACTCTTTTGCAGGTAGCAATTCTGCAACCCCTTTATCCACACAGTCATTCACCTGACAGGGAGAAGAGAAGGAAAATCACATCCAAGAAGCTTCTCTTACTTACTGTATGGAAGGGTGGACCCATATTGACTACTCCTACATATTTTCACTTAAAACCAAGAGTCTAGTTCTTTCTTCCAGCGTCTGTACCAATGGAATATAAAACCAAATTTGATCCATACATTTTCATTTTACTATAAAATGAGATGTCTTATATCATCATTCCTGTTTTCATGATTTGGTGGCTAAAACTCACACTAAAATAATATTGAATAATAATAGTAAATAATAGTAAATAATATTGAATCAAAAAGGTATCGAGCATCTACTATGAGCAAAGTATTCAACACCGTGAAGACCTCATAAAAATCGGCTGCGGTTGAATACAGTAGAATCCAGTCATGGACGAAGTATTCACTGGGATGCTTTTGGTTGGTACCTATTCCATTTTCTAAATTCAAAACTTCTCAGTTTTAAAATCTGAGAAATAAGAAGACAGGATTGTTCTTCCTTAACGAAGAGTTACTGGGTTCTAACAGTTGTGGCTTAAAGGAGATTATGATCCCAACTGTTCTTCGCTTAAACTCACACTCAACTTAGCTGGGGTTCCCTGACAAATCCCCGATTAATGCCTGAGTAGAAGGAGAAGATGGTGGTCTAGATAGAATTCCAAATTCACACAAAGAATCTATAAAGTACACACGGACAATAAAAAAAAAAAAAAGAATGTATGGAAAAGACATCACAATTATCAATAAATAGGAATTGTTTGTCCAATGCCCCAGTCCTGCTTGGCACCGAAGAACTGGCTTGACTGTATTGAAGATTTGTCTGACACTTTCTTAAATAGGAACAGTAAGGACTTGGACTGCGGTAAAGCTCAAACACAGGAAGACAAGGACAAAAGCACTCAGAAAGCTAGCTCAGTCGACCCCGCACTGATCGTGTCCAGCTAGGTGATGCTCAGCTTTAAACCATCAGGCTCACGGATGATAGAGCTGTAGTTCATTAAGAAATGCTTGGAGGGGAATGAGAAAGGAGAAAATAAGAGCTGCTTTATTGGGAGATTTCTTTTTTTTTTTTTTTAATGCTATTTGTCTTCATGACACCAAGGACAAGCACAAGGAGATTCAACGGCTGCATTTCCTTTGTAGTGACCTTTCACCTCTGTTGACCTCTGACCTGGCTGTTTCAATCACACAGATATGGAAGCTCTACACAGAGAGGTTTTAGGAGGTGGTTTTCCTTTGTAGTGTAGTGGGAGGGAAAGAGGTTGAAAATAAAACCTCTGCAGTAAGACAAATTGCTCCCGTGCTTCAGCTGACAAGGGGTTAACAGAACTTCAGGTCCAGTTTCCTGCTCAGCTGTTTGATTGCTGCAGGCTGGAGAAACATTTGAGGGCAGAGGGCTGTTACCACCAGCTTCATTTTTCAAAGGCCTGTCAGGAAGCTAGTCCATGGATTTGGTTTATAGGGAAACCAGGAATTGGGTCTGTTTCCCAAACTCTAAGGACCCTGGACCCTATTGACTTGCCCCTCAGCAGGAATTCTTTAGTTGATGGCTACCCTGGCCCTCACATCTGCTAATAAGATTGTTCACCAAAATAAGCACACCATACACATGAGAGGCGTGTGGGGTGGGGCGTGTATGTGCGTGTGTGATTTTAAAACCTTGAGTATGCGCCCGAGTCACATGGAGGGATTGTCAGAACACGACTGCTAAACCTACTGTTAGGCTACAGGTTTAGTAGCTCTAATCAGAGTCTGAAAATTTGCATTTCTAACAATTCCCAGGTGATGGTGAGGCTGCTGGTTTGAATGCCACTTTGTGAGAATTACTGTCCTAAAAATATTTTGCACTGTCTTCTTTCTGTCTTAATAATTACAATCATGAACACACATCAGGATAACAAATGGTACGATTACATGTTATTAAAATGCCAGATATTATTATGAACAGCTACTTTGAGTGCCTATCATGCCCTAGTACTATTAAGTGTCGAAAACAGGCATTATTCACCAATTAAAAGCTGATCCAGGCCAAATTTAACTCTTCGTTAACACTGTTAATTACTTTAATACTTTCTTAACAAGTCATAAAACAATGAGTCAAAATTAACCCACCTTCAAGTATTTGTAATCAATGTCTTATCTCTATTCTAATATACATGAGCTATCTGGAAAGCATCCAACTGCTTATGTCTCTATTTTTCATAGTACATGGCTGGATACTTTCCAGACAGCTCTGGTATACTTGTAATAACTCTAAGTGGTTGAGTATAACCTTTCCTTCTCACATCACTCAGAGCCAAAAAGGGAATATACAACGTGTATTATAAAACCAATCACCCAATGAATGTATTCTGAGTTCTTGCTTGATGCTTGAGGACCTTGGGCAAGCAAGCTCCCCAACCTAGTGAACTTGAAACAATCAGGGAATAGTCTAAGGTTAGTTAGTGTGAATGTCAAATATGAGTGCCGCATGGTGGTTTTCTGTCTTGACAAATAGGAGTAGGTGCAAAAGACAACACGGCACCAGAACAATGACTTAGAGCAGCGGCTCCTGAGCTTTAGCAAACATCAGGATCAGCTGGCTTGTTGAAGCACATGTGGCTGCCTCCCAGCTTGTAATTTAGCAGTTCTGATGTGAAGCCCAAGAACTTGTATTTATTTTTTTTTAATTAATTAATTAATTTTTTTTATTAAATCATAGCTGTGTACATTAATGTGATCATGGGGCACCATACACTGGTTTTATAGACCGTTTGACAAGCCGCTTTCCTGCTCCTAAAGGAGCGTACTTTAAGAACCATTGCTATAGAACAAGTCTTCCAAACTAACTCAGCCTCTCTGATCAATCTTTTATTCTCAGATTTAGATGACACTGTATGAATGCCCACTAGCTGTGAAGCATCTTTCAAGCTCTGAGGAAAAAACAGTAGCCCAAATAGACGAGATGTCCACCCTGACAGAAGTCACCATCTAGGGAGGGGCAAAAGGCCCCAAATCATAAATACATAATGTAACAAGGGATCCAGAGAAAGACGAAAAGAACAAAAATGATGGAGGGAGGCTATTTTGAATACAGAGAACCTCTGTAAGTTGACCACCTAAGGGACTATAACAAACTGGTCAACATACAGAGGTGCTCAACATAAAGGAACTAGGCCTACCATACTGATATGTACACGTGGTGCATGTCCAGTATGTGGAAGTTAGGTCAACTTAAGGAGGTGGTCAATGTAGGCAGGTGGTCAACTATGGAGGCTCTGCTGTAGTATGTGTGCCTTTCTGCAGAGATAATATCCATCAGTGCAGAGACCTCAATAAGGTAATAGAGCAAATCTGTACTCAAAGAAAGCAAGGAGACTGGTCTGAGAGAAAGGGAAAGAGGGAAAGTATTAGCAGATGAATTTCAGATTTAAGCATAAGCTACATTTTCAAAAACCTCCCCAGGAGATTCCAATATCCATTTAGGTTTGGGAATGACTTCTCAGATGCACTTATTTCTAAAGCTTATCCAACTTGTCTCAATTCTTATCAATGGTTTTTGGATATGGGATTTATGAATAAATATCTCTGGAGCATGCTCCAAAGAATGTATCCTCAGAGGCTAAGGCTTATTGAGCATGCTTCCAGTCTGGGCTTTGCATGGTTTTGATTCAAAGAAATCGTTTCTCTCTCTTAAACAAAAGCCTGAGCCAAGCTTATATATACTAAGTGAGGAAATGGATGAGAAGGGCTGAATACAACAAGGAAGGAGCAGCCTTGGTGACAGACAAGATATGGAGGGCAAAGGAAGGAAGAAATAGACATGCATGGCCATGGATTGGCATTTAGAGAAGGAGTGGAACTCACATGGGGCCAACAAAGAGTTGGGTTTTATACATAAGTCTAATTTGAACCAAAGGAAATGTGTGCATGTCTGTGTGTGTGCATGCTGAGAAGTGAAAAGTGAGACTTCTGATAAGGTCATCATGACTAGGGTAAATGGGTTACAAATGAAGCCCCAAATAAGTTTCCTGAAAAAATAAGTGTGCAGGGTGGAGAACAGAAGATCAGGGCTAAGTCCTGGCAGGGACAGATGACAAAGGACAGGAGATACAGGATCAACAGCCAAGTACTGGATAAGTACAAGGCCCATCATCCTATCACCCCAAATTACTGTTTCTGACAGAGCTTCAGCAAACATGAAATGGGCAAAGATCCCTTCTCCTGTCCTTCAAACATATAGGTATGTAGCCAGCTGTCTTTAGAAAAGAGATCTCCCATTATAGATAACACTTTATCCCATAAATAAGTCAGACTCAATTATTTTATATCAAAACAATATCTTAGCTTTTAACAAGCACAACTGCCAATGCCCAGAGTCTCACATTATGAATCACTATTTGCTTCTTCCCACACTTTCTAATTTCCTGCTAAGGAGACAGGGCTGAATGGGGTCATTAATCTGAATTAGAAATACTGTGACCCTCTCTGTGCTTCACTGCTAACACCATGTGGCAAGTGGCAGGGCTGGACGTGTGGGGACTTGGCTTTCTGTACTGCTCGGAGAAAGAGGTAGGGTGGGTGGGGGGGGAGATACTGAGCTAGCTTTAATTTTTAAGCCCTTTTTCATCCTGAATGCCATTTGAGCATCTCACATTGGGCTTTCAAATTACTGCTGTCATTTGAATGCTTTTATGGGTGCCATTGTCAGATGACAAGCTTTGCTTCGCCTCTGAGCAAAAAGTCTAGGAGACTCCCCTAAGAAGCCTAAAATAATGTGTCCCCTGTGTTAGAAGAGGGAGAGGAGTATTCTTCTGGCCCAGCTGACACAACCTAACGGATGTTTCACTGGTGCTGCCGTGAATCTGAACTAAGCAGGAGGGTCTGCAAAGCAGTTAGTTCAGTGAGTCTCTCTCCTCCCATTGTGTGCATACTTCAGAGGAAATACAACCAACAGCCCTTTGAGAAACATAACTGCAGCTTTCAGACTTTTTTTCTTTCATGTACATTAACTACTCACTGCGCAGGCTGGGAAAATATTGAGCAAGAAAACTCAAGTTTGTATTCATTTACCTCCTCATGTAAGACTCTTGTAAAAATTCTGATGGAATTTCTGGGGCTAATGGGAGCTGGAGGTTATCTTCAGAGGTACATCAGCCTTGCTCTTCCCATTCCTCTGAAACAGTCAGTTTATACTGGTCCCTCACCTAAGACTTTTACACAGTACCTTTGGCCAAAAGAGGCTCTCTTGACCTTCCCCACCCCACTTTGACCCCCATTGATCATTGCCCTTAGTGCTAACACTGCAAGTAGAAACTGACTGAAATAAAAGTAGGTCCCCAAAGGGTTGGATGAATTCCCAGCAGGCAGGTCTGTCTCTAGGTGCAGCCCCTGCCTCCTGAGGTTATTATTGAGGAAAACAGCTGTGTTCCCTTAAGTCATTCTGGGCGCCTCTCAGATTCAAATGCAGAGCTGAAGCAACCATGGGTTTGAGCTGAGGGCCATTTGTCTGTCCTATCTGCTGGGCTCTGCCACACCCTTTTGGAGCCCTTAAAGCTGGAAGAAGGGAACCCTCAAATTTTTTTATAATTTTTGCTTTAAAATTATTTGTTTTTCTTATTGATATCCTGTCTGCCCACACCCCCTTCCATAGTCCTGGGTAGGGTGGTCCCTAAAACAGCTTTGTCTGCAGCTTAGCCAGAACCCCCTAAGCCAGCCGGCATCTTATTGCCCCTTTCCAAGGCCCCACCTCCTTCTTAGTGACCCAGAAGTGACTGCAGCAACTTGCTTTCAAGTCTTGGGCTCAGGGGTTTTTGCTGCTGCTCTAGAGCTATGGAAAACTTGAGTAATTTTCAGCGGTCACAAACCCCAGGGTCCCCAGTCAGTGTAATTATAAGTCAATCACTTCCTCTGACTCTGGTTTCCCTTCCCTTTGGGCTGGGAAAATCATTACCATGGCTTCTTTCTCTTCACAGTCAGACATTTGTACAGGCCATTTACCTCACTTCTCATGAATCTTCTCAACTGAATATTATTCAGGGAGGATTTCACTTATTTATTGAACCCAGACCTGCTGAAGGCCTGTCATCGATTTTCCCACCTTCCACACCTAAGGCTGCCTTCTGTTTTCCTAAGTGTGATTGTAGGGCCAGGTGATCCCAAGGGAGAAACCATCTTAAGGCACAGTTCTGAAGGGTCCCCAACATGCAGCCATCAGCCTGCCAGAGCCTGGCTCGGAGACCCCGGGCTCCAATGAGGCCAAGGCAGCCTGTCTTCTAGGGAGGCACTGGGGCAGCCAGGAGGTCAGGCTTCACGCACATGGGGCCATGTAAGGGACTCCTTCCAAACAGGTCCTAACCTCCTACTTTACACTAATAAGAAAAAGAGAAAGATGAAAATTTCTCAAGTCACATAAAGCACTTCCATATATAAGATGTCAATGGTAGTCAGTTTTGTTGGGCCAGAATCGAGGGGCCTCATAAACTCCCCAGGACACCCTGTGACCCACCTTGCTCTCCCTGCTCCATCAGTGATCCCACCACACAACCCAGAGGGAGTAGGCACATAAAGGCTTTTCCTGCAGCAGGAGAGGTCCCTGCCTCAGCTTAAATCCAGGCCACAGAGCTCAACTCAATCCCTAGAAAGCCCCCCTGTTTCTGATGCTTCAGAATTCCTGAGAGACGTGCATTTCCAAGGTTCCAGGATTGCAGGCTCCCTTATCTGAAGGCACAGCTATCACCATCTAACGTGGAGCCAGGTTCACCCTCAGTTCCTGACCACCTGGCACAGACTTCAGAAGCCTTCTGCATTTTTAATTATGTGTTATAATTTAGCCCCTGTCAGCATTTCCACCACCATTCCTTATGCTTCTTCCCTTCCCTCAGCATTTTACAATGCAGCAGGAATTCCCTACAGAGGACTTCAATCTAGCAGCATAAAGTTGTGGGAGAGTGCAGTCACTGGGTTCATGGGGCCTGCATTCAAATCCCAATGCAGCAATAAGTAAGCTGCATGGCCTTGTAGGAGTTACTCAGTCTCCCTAAATCCTAATGTCATCAGGAATAAAAAGGGCATGATAATAGTACCTACTTCATGTCATAGTTGTGAGGATTAAATAAGATAATGAATGGAATTAATTATCCTGGATCCATGGTGGCACTGTCCAATAGATACAGATTAGGAACCACATATGTGATTTTTGAAAATGATAGATATTTGAAAATTAAATTGTGAAATTAGAGGTAGCCCCAGTGCTTAAAGACTGCTGTGAGAGTTTCTATGATGGTCTCTTTCTGCAGAAACAGCCAACAATTTGGTGCCCAGCTACCTGTGGGTAGGTGGAGATTTCTAAAGATTTTTAACTCTTCTGCTGTCAGCCAGACAGGCAGATGCTGCTGCCATCCTGATTTCTTATAACCCTACACCTCAGAGTTCCAGGAACCAAATCTGTAGCTCCAGGGTTGTGCTCCTGGTGAGGCAGGAATTCCCTTATCACCTGAGGGGAAAGCTCTCCAAAGCCTTTCCCACTGCCAGGGTGCACAGGGAAGAGACCTTAATAAATCCCCAGAAAAAGGACAGGCCAAGGCAGCTGTGGGTCCCCAGCTTTATATATGAAGCCCCATGAAGAACTGGGACTGGATCTCAGACCATTCCCTCTTTTCACACTGTGTGGAGAAGGGAGAAAAGACAGGGTGACTGTCCCAGCCCACATCTGGCAGAGAGCAGAGTCCCCAGAGCCCCAGAGTGGTCTTCCAAGCTGGGCTACAGAGAGAGACTCATCTGGGCTGAAGGGTTCCCTATCACTGAGTCAGTGTGGCTGTGACAAAGGTGGCAGTAGTGGTGGGTGACTATTGTAACCAGCAATGATTGTCTTGAGGGCCTCTCCTCATTAGGGTCTCTAGAAGTTTCTCTGTCACTGGTTAACTTCACACCAAACTCCCTGTAAAGGCTGGTTCAAAGGAGTAGAGGGGGTGGTGCATGGTGGTGTTGGGCCAGCCACGCTTGAGTCTCCAGAGATGTGCAAGGAAAGGAGCAGCTGCAAGAGGAGATTAGGCTCAGCTCTGCTTCCATAGATCAATAAATCAGTCAATCTTTATTGAACTCCTCTGCCCACACATGCTCATTAGCCAGCAGAGACCTGGGAGGAGCAGTCCGGGATTTGAGGGGGAGGGGAATGCCTCCAGCCAAAATATTTCACCACACAAAGGTCAGTGGCTTTCCTGTTGGGCCATTAGCTAATTCAGGCTAAGGTGTTAATGACTTAGCAGCTTTCATTCTTTCTAAAGGGACTCTAACCAAGGGGGAGTTCTCAGAAGCGGTTAGGGAGCCTGGGTGGGGATCATCTAAGAGAGTAAAGGATGGAGAAAGATGTTACATGCAATTTTCTCTACCTGACTTTTTCCCTAGGGCTTGGGATGCTGAATATGAATTTGAATCAGGACAAATGGTAGGAGCAGGGCCTCTGGTGACCCCATTGCTTTAATCCTGCAGCTCTTCCCTCTCCAAATGGGACTTACAGCTGGTCACTTGGCCTCCTGAGACTATGTTCTCACACCAGAAAAGCTGGAGTATCCACCAGACAGAGGTGGAAGGATAGAGCACTTCATACAGTTCTCAGTTTAAAAATAAATGTGATGGTTGCTTTTGTGTATATTGAGTTCAACGTAGAGACTGACAAGAACTATGACCCTCCCGAAAGGAAATGGGTGGTGAATCTTCCTCAACCTTCACCTATAATATGCCAGACATTTGGGCTACATTTGGTGGCCTTGGATGACATCAAATTGCCTAAACCTTTTTGATATTTATTCCTATTCATTACTACATCTTCCCTCGATTACCTCTTAATTAATGAGTCTGACAAGTTTATTATTCTGAAATTACTTCTCTGTAATGTCAAAGGGACCTCCCCAGCCCAGATATTGGGCATTAGGTGACCAAATCGCATTTTCCTTCTCCTTGCAGTTCATAATTTTATAGATTCGGCCCCTGTCTTAGCTCAGGCTTTTCCCTCTGCAGAGCCTGCGGTGTGTCTGTGTGCCACAGTCCTCCTGCTTCGCGCTAGCCATTCCTTCAGTCACTCATCTGACAAGCATTTCCTGGGTCCCTTCTGTGGGCTACTGCCAAGGGCAGGGCAACAAAGACAGTCTCTGTCCTCATAGTCATTACACACTAGTGGGCAAAGACAGAGAAGAAATAGGAAAGCAAGCAAATAAAACAATCCTAGTGTAACAATATGCAAATAAATGGGTTGGAGAAAAGAAAGGAGAGGTTGAGATGAAGATTGCTAGAGAAAAAGTTGTTCACATCAAGGAGGAGGCCCTCGGGTGGGAAGAGCCGGAACGAGGCAGAGGCACTGAGAAGCAGTGGAGCAGCTGAAGCCTCGTAAGCTTGGGGGGGGTACCGCGGGGGCTAAGATCACACAGAGCCCAGGGAATAGTCCTTTAAACTTCATTTTGTGGAGAAACTGTCAAAAGGTTTTGATTATGGCAGCGACATAATCTGGTATCTCTTTTGAGTGATTAGCTTTGCCATCAAGGGGAGAATAGTCTGGGTTTGGGAAGGAGACAGTGTAACTTCAGAGACTGTTGCTTTAATCTAAATGAGAGATGATGGCAGCCTGGACCAGTAGAAAGAAGTAGATTCCAGGCCCATTTACAAACTATGGGAGAGGATTAACGGGATTTGCTGAAGTACTGGATACGTGGAGCAGGATGAGGGAAAGAATTATCAAGGATGGTTCCGGGGCTTCTCTGTGGTGATGGGATCAACATGCGGAGGTGTCATTACTAAGGTTGGGAAGACACAAATCAGGCGATAGTAAAGAATCAAGACGTGTTTCAGGCACCTCTGTTTGTGATGTCCGTGAGGTATAATGTCTCGAATAGGTAGATGAATATGTGAACCTAGAACTCACAAGCCTGACCAGAGATAAATTTGAAAGTTATAGCATAAAAATGATCTTTAGGCCGGGCATGGTGGTCCACACCTGCAATCCTAGCACTTTGGGAGGCCAAGGAGGGTGAATTGCTTGAGCTCAGGAGTTCAGGAGTTCGAGAACAGCCTGAGCAAGATCAAGAACCTGTCTCTACTAAAAAAAGAAAAACTAGCCAGGCATCATGGTGGGCGCCTGTAGTCCCAGCTACGCAGGAGGCTGAGGCAAGAGAATTGCTCTAACCCAAGAATTTGAGTTTGCTGTGAGCTGTGATGATGCCATGACACTATGTAGGGCAATAGAGTGAGACTCTGTCTCAAAAAAAAAAAAAAAAAGTGACCTTTAATCCACAAGGGTCAATCCTTTCCATCCTGGCAAGTATTCCAGCTCTTCTCCTGTAAGTGCAATCTAGTGCATGATACTTGTTGGACAGCCACCAACACTTGGCTCACAGATTTCAGGTCTGACCAGGAGTCCCAGAGAACATTATTTATCTATGGACAACTGAGAAAAATGGTAGCCACTGTTTCTTCCTGTGAAACTTCACCCTCTGACTCAATTCTAAGGAACCTTGCTCATTGCCCTAAATTGTTCTCAAAGGGGTATTTTCTTCCCAAAGTTCATTGCAAGAGTTGTATGTACCATTTGACAAACTGGCCACCCAAGGAGGAACTCATACAAATATTTGTTCTGTTTTTGAAAGTGGTGGTAAGTGACAATTTCTATCTTACTCTGACTGGCACCATGTCCTTTTGGGTAGATACATTCATTTTCAGTTACTTTTGGCTTTTGGAGACATGCCGGGAGCCGAAAACCTAAGAATAAGCTTATCAGGAATATTCACAGCCGGTTTAACAGGAATAGTCACAGCTGGAAAGCATTTAAGGGCGAGTAGGACATTGTTACCCTTGGCTCCAGGAACTTGGTTCCAGACACTAAAAACATCACACCTGTTATCAGAAAACCCCCACCCTAAACTCACCCGCAGGCCTATTCCCCTCTGCCTGTATTTAAATAGCTGTTGAAAAATAAAGTTTGGGGAGTTTGATCAGAATCCTGTCTTGCTCCTCGTTCTTCGTGTCTCTTGTTTCCTTCCAATCTCTCGTTTCTCCTACCCTAGGTCCCTGCTGAACTAGCCCCGTGGGCCGGGGCAAAAGGTGGCCTCTTCAAAATCTAACCCAGTGGGTTTTCAACATCGGTTGCATATTGGAAGCATCTGGGAGCTCTTACAAGCAATCTAACAAAACTTCACCCCAATTAAAAATTAAACAACTGGCTTGGCGCTCATAGCTCAGTGGTTCGCGCACCGGCCACATACACTGGGGCTGGCAGGTTCGAGCCTGGCCTGGGCCTGCTAAATAACGATAACAACTACAACAAAAATTAGCGGGCATTGTGGCAGGCGCCTGTAGTCCCAGCTATTTGGGAGGCTGAGGCAAGTGGCTCACTTGAACACAAGAGTTTGAGGTTGCTGTGAGCTATGATGTTGCCAGAGCCCTCTATGCAGGGCGACATAGGCGACATAGTGAGACTCTGTCTCAAAAAAAAAAAAAAAAAAAAAAAAAAAACACCTAAATACAAGTCTCTGGGCAGATGGCCCTTGTTGGTTTTGTTTCCCGGTAATCCCATGAGCCAACAGTCTAGTGGAGAATCAACATTCTGGCCTTGACTTGGTGGGGAGACTCTGCCCTCAACTTTCTTTATAAAATAAACTTAACCCTCAATATTGGCTTTTGGGGAGTAAGGCATTTCTCTTTTCTAGCAGCCTCCACACCAAACCACATGTGACCGTGAAGGCAAGAAATGGGTGAGAGTGTCAATTCTGGGCACACAGCCGCGGAGCTGACTGCTGACTAATGTCTATCCTGGGTGTACCAGAAAGCGGTTTAAAACGCACTGAGGCAGAGGAGGTCCTCCCACATTTCGTCTTTGAGTTTCAAGAGCCAAGAAAATGCACGCATTCTGTGGCTGCTCAGTACTCTGGGTTGCATGTCACACAGAGGTAGAGAGAAGGTTCTGACAAGTAAGGCATTTACTGGAGAATGAGTTTTCACTTCTAATAAACATACTGCCTGGGCAGGCCAGGCAGCTTGGAGCAGGTGAACTAGGTCATGGTTTCTGCTAAACTTTTCCGTGCAAAAGCAGCTCTCCTGTCAAAGGGCAGATCTGCAGACCTTTGCAGAAGCTGAGTGACCCACTGGCAAGGTCTCTAGCCCCTCCCTCCTGACAGCGTCCAGCAAGTGCCCAATTAACAGTAAGTGCCTAATTAATATTTATTGGTTTGATTTAAATACATGTTAAAATTGTCTTGGCTGATAGTTTGGAGTTGGGTAGAGAAAAAAGGGAAGCCCGACTATGAGGACTACTGTAAGAAGCGTCTGTGGAGCCCATACGGGTGGGTAGAGGCCATAGCCACCAAATGGCGTGGTCTGCAAAGGTGGTGGAGGACTGTCTAGCACTGTCCAGCACTGCCCAATGGGAGTAGAATGGGAGCCACAAATGCAAACCACATGGAATTTTAAATTCGTAGTGATAACATTTTTTAAAAAAAGCAATGAGAAATTGGTAAAATTAATTTTAATAATATATTTTATTTAACCCAATAAGGTTGACCCTTGGACAACCCAGGCTTGATCTGCGTGGATACACTGAAAGGGGGATTTTCTTCCTCTTCTGCCACCCCTGAGACAGCAAGACCAAACTCCTCCTCTTCCTCGTCCTGCTCCTCAGCCTACTCAACGTGAAGATGACGAGAATGAAGACCTTTATGATAAGCCATCTCATGAATATCAAATGTATTTTCTCTTTCTTGTGATTTTCTCAGTAACATTTTCTGTCTTCCTTTACTGTAAGAATACAGTAAGTAATGCACATACCACACAAATCACCTGGTAATCCTCTGTTAGGGACACTTCTAACCCCTTTGTTGTTCAAGGGTCAACTGTCTATGCAAAATATCATTTCAGCATATAATCAACATAAAAATGATGGAGACATGCGATACTCCTTTTTTTGCATGAAGTCTTTGGGAGCTGGTATGAATTTTACACTTACTGTTCACATCAATTTGGATGAGCCAGAGTTCAACTGCTCAGTAGCCCCACCTGGCCAGCATCTATCATGTTAGATCACAGTCTAGAACAGCGGTTCTCAACCTGTGGATCATGACCCACAGGAACTGTATTAAAGGGCCGCAGCATTAGGAATATTGAGAACCACTGGTCTAGAAGTTGGAGCAGTGAACTGGGAGAAACCCCACCTTTCTTCAAGGGCTCAGGGCAGACAAGGGGAAGCCAGGTCTCCCCTAAAAGACCCCAAGGCAAGGGGCGTGGAAAGGGAGGGGCATGTCAGAGGAAAAGACTACCACTAAGAGTTGCAACCCCCCTGCCCCCGGGCACAGAGCAGGGTGCACTTGGGGGCCAAGTGTGGGGGCCTGGGCAGGGGAGCAGAGCTGCAATTCCACAGTCAAGACAAACACAACAAAACAGCTCTGCTAACGAGCCTCTCCACTAGATGTTGACTTTGTAACACTTGCATTATCTGTGTTATTACGGGATAATAACTTTCAGGTGGACCCAACCAGCAATTTATGGGAAACCATTAATCTTAGCCTCAGGGCAGGACTGAAGGGGAAAGTAGAGGCATTCATCTGCATACATCATATTAGCCATAAGGACAGACCTTCCTGTGGCAGAACAAGTAGCATTTGAGGGTCAGAAGCAACTTGAAAGTAAGAGGACGTAAGGCAGACCCCGAAGCTTTGATATAGAGCAAGAAAGTTCAGCTCCTTGAAGATGGAATCTTCTGGAAAATGTAAGAAAAAAGCCTGAGCTAACATCTCTAAAAGGAAGCAGCAATTTTTCAGAGAGATTTTTCTCAAACAACCTATTGCAAAATCACCAGCATTAAAGCCATTTAAAGAAGACACTGCACACTTAGGTTCCTCATATTTCTTCCTGGGTTTCTTTTCTGAAAAATACTAAAGGTCTGTAGGGGGAGCCAGGGGAAGCAAGGGGGAAACAAATACTGCTAGCCTGTCACTGGTTCAGAAAACAGTGACTATCCCATCAACACATCTCTAAACTGGGGACTGGCTCCAGGGGCTGCGAGACTCCTGATCAGGAAACCTTTTTGGGGGGAGAAAGGGTAGAGGAAGTATTGCTTAGTCTTGCAGAACTGTACTAGTAAAACCCTCCACTTGCTTCTTCCCTCAGCTCTGCTTTCTAGATTTATTCAGGAATGCATGTAACCTTAGACTGAAATTGACTTCTTAGGTTTCTTTATTGTTTAAAAAAAAATTATCTATCACATGGGAAAAAAAATTCATCCGGGGGCCAGGCATGGTGGCTCACGCCTGTAATCCTAGCATCCTAGGTGGCCGAGGCAGGTGGATTGCCTGAGCTTATAGATTCGAGACCACCCTGAGCAAGAGCGATACCCCGCCTCTAAAAATAGCTGGGTGTTGTGGCGCGCGCCGGTAGTCCCAGCTACTTGGGAGGCTGAGGCAAGAGAATTGCTTCAGCCCAAGAGTTTGAGGTTGTTATGAGCTATGACACCAAGGCAATCTGCCGAGGGTGACGAAGTAAGATCTGTCTCAAAAAAAAAAAAAAAAAGAAAACCTCATCCAATTAAAATTCATGCAATTAAAATGGCACCATTCTCCACCCTGAATCATCCTCCCTTTTTCTGAGACAGGGCCTCACTGTGTCACCCAGGCTAGCGTGCAATGGCACCATCATAACTCACTGAAGCCTCAAACTCCTGGACTTAAGCAGTCCTCCTGTGTAGCTGGGACTGTGGGCACATGCTACTACGACTGGCTAATGTTTTTTTCTCGTAAAGGTGGTGTCTAGCTATGTTGCCCAGGCTGGTCTCACATTCCTGGTCTCAAGCCATCCTCCTGTTTTGGCCTCCCAAAATTCTGTGATTACAGAGATGAGCCACTGTGCTGAGCTTGAATCAACCCTTTGCATTTCTAGCCAATAACTGCCAAATAGCTTTGTTAAGGAGTTATCAAAATATGGAATGGCTTCAGGAACTTTTAGCCAACACTTTTAAAAATCAGATTTTCATTTCTATTTTCAGTCACCTTAATATTTCAAAGAAAACCAACCCCCAAAATCTCCATACAATTTGAGATCTGGATGGTTTAGATCAACACTATCAGACTATACCTATCCAGTACCTATTTTCTTGATAGACTTCACACTTCAAGGCCAAATAAATATAAATAACCCATAAAATACCAGACCACGGTGCCAACAGCAGCCTGAATGCTAACACTGCAACAAAGAGGCAAATGTACTGTGTAGTATCTTCAAAAAGTGAAATGCCAATTAAATTGGAAAAGCCACTTAAATATTACCCCAGGTGACTGAAAACTCATTGCTAATGACAATCAGTTTTGCCAGAAAATAAGCCCAGTGGCCGACCTAGTAGGATTTAATGGCTCCTTTTAAAATAAAAGCATACAAAGATCTTCTCCCCTTTTTGAGTAGGGAAAACAAAAAGACTCCTTTGTAAAAATTAGCCAATGTCAGAACTATACCCAGAGACCCAGCTGTTCAAATATTTCATTGCCAACAAATCTAGCAGACAAGTACTGCTCTCTTTCATGGGGGCTAAGGTTTCTCTGGGTTGGTATCAAAACTTGCTGGGTGTCTAGATTTTTTCAGGTTGTTAGGAAATAGCTGCTTCTCCAACATGGGTCTTTGTGGCTGACTTGAGGGGCTAGTTGAGATGCTTTTATGAGGCCCTTATCATTTTGGAAAAGCTGATTTCCTTTCCTAGTTTGCCATCTGGGAAATGGTGAGCTGGTCCCTGGTCCCATGGGCTCCCTGGGGCTGCTTTCATTGTGTGCCAGTTACTGTTGTAATTCCCAAGATCTTCCACCAGCCCGTTACCAGGCAGGTTAGAGGCCACAAATGTTATTTACATTTCCAGATTTCTGTTGTAATTAATGTTGTGGAAAAGCTTTTCCAAGACTATGGTTCCTGGGGGGAAGTTAATAGCATGGTATGTGTTTCAAAAAAGTAACTCTGTAAGCAGAGATCTATGAAAGGATTAGAATGGCTACACTGATAAATCTGGCCTGTCTTGTCATAGCTACCGTGACTGGCTCCTATGCTGACTGTTCATGATTCTTTCAAAGTATATTTTTTAAAAAGTTAAAATCATGGCTCAGGTTAAAGATTTTATTCAATTCATTACTGATGGAACCAGTGAGACAATAAAGCTGTTTCAAAGAACATTGGAAGAACTTCGCATTTGTAGGCATTAAAAAAGAAAAAAGTCTGACTCCATCCAAGTTAATACAAAACATGTAAAGTCTCCATCTTATGTACTAATCCTAATAAGAAACCAATAGACTGTCTGATCTAATACACAAGCACACAAGAGAAAAGGTCAATTCAATTCAAGATAGGGGGGAGAGAAAACAGGGAAGAGGGAAGGAGGGAGGGGGATTGGTGTGCTCCCACTTAATGGGCACAATGTAAGAGTATATGGCACACCTTCTGGGGTGTGGGATACAATTACAACAGAGACTCTCTCTAACAAACGCAAATATTGTAACCTAATTATTTGTACCTTCACATTAATTTGAAATAAAAAGAAAAAGAGAAAACAATTGCTCCTTTTAAAGGAGCCAGAACCAGAAAAACATAAAAAAAAAAAAAGAATGTTCAAAAGATATTGGTAGTTGGCGGCACCTGTGGCTCAAAGGAGTAGGGCGCTGGCCCCATATACAGGAGGTGGCGGGTTCAAACCCAGCCCCAGCCAAAAATTGCAAAAAAAAAAAAAGAGAGAGAGAGATTGCTAGTTTAGATACAAAACTACTCAATGTCCTACAGGGCAATAAAACTATAACCTTTGGGGAAATGATTTGCATCTCCACCAGATGCCTTATACAAGTTAACACTTCACAACGTCTGGGACCTTTAATAAATAGTAAATAGCAAGTTAAATGAAGGTATTTTCCTATAACCTGGGATGGGCTAGTCAACTAATACACAGTTATGGCATTGAAAGGATAGCCTGAACTCTGATCTTACCTCCGATTTTTGGATAGTTCTTGAAAGGGCTTTGGCGATGTACCCAGAGACAAGACGGGCAGAGGTTCAGGCCAAGTTTAGGGAAAGGAGACTGAGACCTGCCTGGGTAAAGACAGTGGCTGCAGTCAGGAGGGTTGGAGGCTTGTTTTTACGCTGGGCATAAAGGGAGGAAGATCCCACAGGGCGCTGGAAGGCTTTGGCTGGCTAAGGTCTTTCTGTGGAACTCTTGGGGCAGGGCTAGGTAGGCCTTTTGTTCCAGGAGGGGTGGCAGGGAAAGGGTTTAGGCCCCAACAGTTTCTCCTAACACTTCATTTATTAATCTTTCCCTAATCTACTTTGATCCATAATAAAGATGGTCAGAAGAATATGCTGGGAAGATAGCCTTCACCAGGTGAAGGTTCTCAATACACACCAGAAATTCAAAGAATTCAGATGTACAGTAGAGCATTTCTACATTGACCACCTCCTTAAGTTGACCTAATTGTCACAGACCGGACATGCACCACATGTACGTATCAGTACAGCAGGCCTGGTTCCCTGTGGTGACCACCACTCTTTGTTGACCAATTTGTTACAGTCCCCTGGGTAGTCAACTTACAGAGGTTCTGCTCTATATTTTGAGACAGAGAATAGATGGAATAGGGGACAGGGACTGAGGAAAAATAAACAGCAAATGTAAGTGGTTATTTTTTTTTAGTAACTATACCTCTAGACCTGCTGTATCCTTTGATAATACAGACAGCCTGGTTTGGCTTTGCATTTTGACTTTGCATAACACCCTCTACTAATGGAGAATGCACGTACTCATTTCTAATTGCGTTTTGACTTTGCATAACACACTCTACTAATGGAGAATGCACATACTCATTTCTTCATAGATAAGACCCTCCTCATTTATCTCATGTTAATTATGCAAGTCTGTGAATGTTAATTCTCAGTGGGCCAGGAACCAATTGGCAGGAAATAGAACAATAGAAACCAAAGTGAAAAGCTGAAGTTGGGAAGCAGGCTCAGGGGGAAACTGCTGGAAGGAGAGGAGGGGAGGAGGGAGTTAGAGGTTGTGACCTCCCAGGAACCATGTAACCTTGAACAGTTAGAACTGAAGCTAAAGAAGGAAGGTCTCTGGAAGTGAAGACAGAGGCAGGAGGGGCAGAAAATTCAGGCAGAGCAGAGCTGTGTGGAGTTCCATCCAGGGCAGCACAGATACAAGCTGTGTTGTAGGAACAGCCTGGAAAAAGTGCCTACCAGTGATGTTGCCAAGGGGCCGGGGAGACAGGAGCAGTCTTCCCTTGCCTAGGCAGAGCACTCCATCTCTATAAGTTTTTAGAATTGTTGGTTTATGGTACTAATGAAAAGCAGACTAAGTCTCAGTTTTAATACTACATGGAAATAAAGGAAGACCACCCAAAAGAAAACAGAGGCTCTGTACTCAGAGCAAGGGAGTCAGCCACCATCACTGGCCTTTGGCAGAGACTCAAAGGCAGGCCTAAGAGTGGGAAAGCTTTATGATGGACAAAAGCACTCCACATGTGCTCTGTTTGGAGGAAGCTGACCTGGAGAAGCTGGAGGCAGGGTGATTAAAGTAGGGCACCCTATGTGATTGGTTTGGGGAGCGTATTTGCCTTGCTCTGGTTGGTCCTGAGTTGGAAATGAAAGCAAAAAGTAGAGAGGCTGGAAGTCATTGATCAAGTTCTGACCAACTTTCTGGGCAAAGGCTGTGGGTCAGAATTCTGTTGTCATGCATGATCTGGCCATTATCCATTTGTATATTCGGTCACTCCTTTGTTTCTAAATACGCTATTTGCATCCCTTTATTGTCTGCTTCCGAACAGATGGCTCCCTTGGCGTGTGGTGGCTATGAGGAGATGTGATTGTAGTTGTATTAAAGTTGTACTGAATATGGATCAATGTCAAAAAGAGAAATCACTGGCAACATTGATACCACACGGGAGCTTGTCAGAATCACAAAGTCCTGGGCTGCGCATCCACCTACTAAATTAGAATCTGCATTTTAATTGAGCTCCAGGTAATTAGAATGCACTCTGAAGTTGGGGAAGCGCTGCTAAACAATTGGCCCAGGGTGGCCTCATTGTGAGGAACAGAAACATTTAGGATTATTTCCCATTTGTCACCCAAAGATTTCTTCTCCCGACCCCCACCTCCTCCTCTGACAGTAAACATTGCTAGACATGAAAGCTCCACCTTCTCTTAAAGAAACTGAGCAATTAGTCACCAGAACTAGACTTTTTAAAACTAAAATGCATATTGAGATAATTGATAAGTGTGGCAGCGTTCTATTCATCGTATTTTGTGAAAGTCCATTGCTTAGTTTTGTCTTTTGCATCATTGTGGAGACTAGGTTCTGTCCTTTAATTTCTGGGTGTTTACCCTGCTGAAGGTCCATTGTGATGGTCAGTGTGCAGAACAGGTGGAAATATTTCCTCTAAAGCTGGTCTTGTAGTGGCAAATTTCCTCAATGTTTGCATATCAATAAAAGATTTGATTTCTCTGTCAATTGTAAAGCTTAGCTTAGTGGGATATAGAATTCTGGGCTGGAAGTTGTTCTGTTTAAGTAGATTAAAGACAGATGACCGTTGTCTTCTGGCTTGAAAAGTTTCATTAGAGAATTCCACGGTCACTTCTACCCAGATCAAGTAGAATGATTTTGAAATATTTCTTCTTTTTCTATTGTCTATAAGATTTGGCATATCTGTTTTTCGAAATTATCTTTTACTTTTATTTATAAATATTAGTTTATTTTTTGAGACTTAAAAAAAAATAAGAAGAACAAGTTAACTGATGATGCCATACTGAATCTCAGAGTCAAAGCATTCTATAATAGCCATACTCTTATTTGACAATGTGAATGTTACTTTCTTTTTTTTTTTTGTATCTTTATTTTTTATTTTATTTTATTTTTTATTAAATCATAGCTGTGTACATTGATATGATCATGGGGCATCATACACTAGTTTCACAGACCGGTTGACACATTTACATCACACTGGTTAACATAGCCTTCCTGGCAATTTCACAGTTATTGTGTTAAGACATTT
>CAUYPK010013279.1:0-19534 GCA_963574355.1 Loris lydekkerianus | reverse complement strand
GGAGACTTTACCTCTTTCTGGAAATATTCTCCTTAGCAAAATATCCCAGGAATGGAAGAAAAAGTATCCAATGTACTCAGCCCTACTATGAAGCTGAACTATAGCTTTCACATGAAGGCTATAACCCAACTATACCACAAGGCTATGAGGAAAGGACCAAGGTGGGGGAAGGGAGGGGGGAGGTTTGAGTGGAGGGAGGGTAATGGGTCAGGCCACATGTATGGTGCATATTTTTATCTATAATAAAAAAAAAAAAAAATAGAGACATAGACATTTGGAATCGCATAGAAAACCAGGAAATGAAACTAACATCTTACAACCACCTAATCTTCAATAAACCAAACAAGAACATACCTTGGGGGAAAGACTCCCTATTCAATAAATGGTGTTGAGAGAACTGGATATCCACATGTAAAGGCTGTAACTGGACCCACACCTTTGTCCACTCACAAGAATTGATTCAAAATGGATAAAGGACTTAAATTTAAAGCGTGAAACAATAAAAATTCTCAAAGAAAGCATAGAAAAAACACTGGAACATATCGGCCTGTGGAAAGACTTCATGAAGAAGACTATCATGGCAGTTGCAACAACAACAAAAATAAACAAATGGGACTTAATGAAACTAAAAATCTTCTGTACAGCTAAGGAGACAACAACCAAAGCAAATAGACAACCTACACAATTGGAAAAGATATGTGCATATTTCGAATCAGACAAAAGCTTGATAACTAGGATCTATAGAGAACTCAAATTAATTCACATGAAAGAAAGCCAACAATCCCATATATCAATGGACAAGAGACATAAATAGAACCTTCTCTAACGAAGACAGATGAATGGCTAACAAACATATGAAAAAATGCCCATCATCCCTAATTATTAGAGTAATGAAAATCAAAACCACCCTGAGATGCCATCTAACCCCAGCAAGAATGGTCCATATCACAAAATCGCAAAACTGCAGATGCTGCTGTGGATGTGAAGAAAAGGGAACACTTTTACACTGCTGGTGGGACTGCAAACAAATACAACCTTTGTGGAAAGAAGTATGGAGAATCCTCAGAGCACTCAAGCTAGACCTCCTAGTTGAATCCCATTACTGGGCATCTACCCAGAAGGAAAAAAATCCTTTTATAGTAAGGATACTTGCACTAGACTGTTTATCACAGCTCAATTTACAATCGCCAAAATGTGGAAACAGCCTAAATGCTCACAAACCCAGGAATGAATTAACAAGCTGTGGTATATGTACACCAAGGAATACTATGCAGCCATTAAAAAAATGGAGACTTTACAGCCTTCGTATTAACGTGGATGGACATGGAACACTTTATTCTTAGTAAAGCATCGCAAGAATGGAGAAGCATGAATCCTATGAATCGTCAATGAATCCTCAATTTTGATATGAGGACAATTAATGACACAGTGGGTGATGGGGAAGGGGAGAGCAGAGAGAGAAAGAAGGAGGGAGGGGGTGGGGTCTTTGTGTATGACACACCTTTTGGGGGCAAGACACGATTGTAAGAGGGACTTTACATAACAAATACAGTTAGTGTAACATGGTTTCTTGTACCCTCAATGCCCAACAATTAAAAAAAAAGTATATAATAAGAGAAATTAAACACCATATGTACTCTCTAACAAATTGGAACTAACCAATGAGAATATATTGTGCACAGAGGGAAGTAAAACTCCATGGAAATCAAGCAGGGGGGAAGGAGCAGAGATGAATGAAAACCCTACTAATGGGTACAATTAACATTACCTGGATGACTGGTGTACTTATAACCCCAAATCAAGAATGACAAAAGTGATCCATGTAACCAAAAACACTTGTATCCCTATAAAATATTGAAATAAGAAAATACAGAAAAATATGCATCATAAAAGAAAAAAGGAAATACTGAGATGTTATAACTATTAGTAGCAACATCAAGATTAGAAACACACACACACACACACACACCCCAAAAAAGAAAAGATGGAGTAAACAGGAGTCTATTGCATATCCCAAGCCATGGACTGTAGGCACTCTGCTAATCATAGGGACTCAAATTATGTGGTAAGTTAGGAGTTCAGATAAAAAAAAAATCTATAAATACAAAACTGAATTTTAAAGTTATTCCCCAAATGTACAAAGAAAATGGATAAACTATGTTATAAGCCTAAGAAGCTCTTTTATTATTCATGAAATTTCATATATCAATAAATTTTCTCTGATAAACAAAATTCACTTGTCCAGTTTAAGCTCTAAAATGGCCTTTCTAGAAGTTCAGTATTGAGAATTGTTACTATCAGGAATCTTTCATTTTTTGCCATCTATACCCAGTCTCCACATTGTTAAGGTTTGCACCACCAGCCTCTGCTGTGGTTTGCGGGAGATATCACTCTCGTTGTGAATATATAGAAAGGAATCCATCCACCGCTATTGTAAGATTGTTAGTTCATGTTTTTATTCACACCTGTGGCTCAGCGAGTAGGGTGCCAGTCCCATATGCAAGGGTGGCGGGTTCAAACCCAGCCCCGGCCAAACTGCAACAAAAAAATAGCCAGGCATTGTGGCAGGCACCTGTAGTCCCACCTGCTCAGGAGGCTGAGGCAAGAGGATCATGTAAGCCCAAGAGTTAGAGGTTGCTGTGAGCCATGTGACGTCATGACACTCTACCTGAGGGCGGTATAGTGAGACTTAGTCTCTACAAAAAAAAAAAAAGTTTGATATTATTTAATGTCCTCTTCTTCATTTTTGGGATCTTTAGTAATTAATGCCTAATCCTAGCCTTGATACTTCCATTGGAATCCTGTGTAGTTTTTTAAAATAACCTTTCTGAATATTGGTTTCTTCATCTTGGTCTGTCTCCAGATTACTAAACTTCTCTACAAAGTAGAAATTTTACTAAACAGAAGTCAATGAACATGATGTGAAGGGAATAGTTTAAACCTTTCTGACACATGTAGAGCACATTTGGAAAATTAAGATTTTACTGCAAAATATTTATTGAATTTCTGCTATTGATTGGCCCTAAGGTTCTGGTCTCAGTCACTGCAGGAAGGAACCAGGTATGACACGGATTAGAAGCACAAGCTTGCAGGAGGTGGGCTAACTTTAATTGCAGGGTAGCCCTGAGCCCCCTCTGCAATGGCTGTTTATTAAGGTTATACACAACAGGTGTGGAGAGTTAAGGTAATTACATGAGGGCTTCATGCATAAGGATTGCCACGTGTTCTTTCCCCACATCCCCCATGAAGAAGTACTAAGCATCAATGTTTACCACATGATTACTAGTGAGTGACCGATCTTATCTCATTCTGGAACCCTGGGTTACTTGGGGGATTGCCCCCAAGTCACAAAACGTCTCTAGGCTTATCAGGAGACCATCCTGTGCTCAGCCTTTCCTTTTAATGTGATAAGAATCAGTAACTGTCCTTTGCAAACATGGTGTCCATTCCTCTACGGTTGATATCATTCAAGTCAGTGGCTTTGATGGTCATTTCTAAAGAGATAATTAGTGTAAATGTCTTTTATGGATTCCAATCTTTCCTTCCCAAAGTTCCGAGATACTCACATTAATTCCCATTATATTCGTCTTTTGGTGGGGGAGGTTATGGGTACAACAACCACAGATCTGGAACAGTTGAGTAAGGTATTAAGATTTGTAAACATAGATGTCTTAAGTAATGACAAACGTAGAGATGGAAATATTTTTCTGTACAATTTTTAATATACATATGTATATTAAGAAAAATGTATTCAAATGTAAGCATTTTTATTGAAGCAGATTACTAATATTAACAGGCTCCCTCCTCTTTTTTATTGCTGTACAAAAAAAAATTACAAATATTAATGGTAGTGTACAAATGTCATTGGGTATAAGGGGCTAGATCCCCAAAATGGTACTAGTAATGAAGACTCCTTTTTGTTGAAACTAACCAAGTGTTTCTGTGACAATTTTGATGTCCCCGGCCCAGTGTGTTTAGGCTGGTTTGGTGGCTTGGTCATTATTAGTTCATATATGACCTCAACTGCCCCTTAGGTGCCATTAATAAAAAAGTAATAACTTTTCCAAGTGTTTTGAGTAAAAGGTATAGGGTACACTTTATTTTATTCCTGAGTGAATAGTACTAAAGAGAAATACTTTTATATACTATAAACTGGTTACATTTATTTATAAAATGCTTACTCTTTAGTGTAAAGGTTTTAGATAGAATTCAAAACGGAAAGTTGCATATTTTTAAGTAACTGTAAATGTTCATGCACCTGTTAGCATGAATTATAGCTGTACAGGAGTTACATTTTACATGTACATGTCTCACATGACTTATTTAACATATATTGACACGCTGTCAGAAGACAATTATTTCTGAAATCTATCACATTTTGGTTATGTGACCTTGACTAATTTACTTAAAATCTCTGAGCTTCAGTTCCTTATAGAATAGAAATAATAATGTCTTTCTTAAAATTTTATAAAAATTACATGGAAGCATAGACACAAAAATAAATCATTTTGAGCCCACTTATTTAAAAAAAGTCAATTTCAGTCTTTGTCTGAAAGTACTAAATTTCTGTATATCTCAATAAAATGTTAAAATGTGAAACATGAAAACAATAGTCCCTGCTTCATAGATTGTTGTAAAACAATGTATAAACATGGAAAGAATAAATAAATAATAACTGATAAAGCTAATTTATTATTAGTATTGTTATAGAAAGTTCAATAAGTTAAAGTTATAGAAAGTTACACAATAAGACTTTGTTATATTTATATATCAATCCATCAAATAACATAACCTGAAAGAAAACTACTACATTGAAAAAAGCACAATACTATGTATGATAGAATTTGACTAAATAGAGTTCTGATTCATAATGTCATAGTTAAATAAGGAGAATGGGGTCAGTTTTAGTAATTCATAGGTGCTTATTGTTATTGTTGACTGTCAAAGTCAGTAGACATATGGTATAAATAATCCAGTGGTCAGTGGTTCATAAAATATTTTACAGAAATAATTTATTTCTCTAGATTTCTTTTTCAACTCAGTAATATCACAGATTAGGCAGTGATTATTTGTGATGCAAAAAAATGACCTCCTGAATAAGTTACATATTCATTAGTATCCCTGCTTGGGAAAGAAAATGAAAAAGTATTAATTGTTTAAAATTATTTCTAGAAAAAGAGCTACTCCTTTTCATATATTTGCACTTAGATCTTCAATTTTTTTTAAAGGCATGTCTTTCAAAATCAGAGGTTTTGAAAAAGGTTATTTCAAATAACGATAGTAACTGAATAGTACAGGATTAGTAAAAAGATCAGTCATGAAAACATGGATTCATTTTCTAATATTCACAATCTAAAAAAAATGTAATGGTAGTGTTGCCAAGTACAGCCCAGTGCAAACCTGGCTGATGGCGCGGTTTACATTGTGCACCTTTTTTTGTTTTTTTTTTTTTTTTAATTATTATTAAAGATGTGATTTTTATTTAAGAATTTTGTAGCCATGAAATTTTTTTTTAATTTTTCTTTTTATTGTTAAATCATAGCTGTGTACATTAGTGTAATCAAGGGGTACAATGTGCTGGTTTCATATACAATCTGAAATATTCTCCTCAAACTGTTCAACATAGCCTTCATGGCATTTTCTTAGTTATTGTATGTAGACATTTGTATTCTGCCGTTAGTAAGTTTCGCCTGTACCCATTCTAAGATGCACCGTAGTGTGGCCCCAGCCGTTACCCTCCCTTTACCCTAGATGTTGCAGCTTGATCATAGTTGATGAAAATAGATTTCTTTTTGTTTAATCACTGTGACCCAAATTGTGACAGAAACAGCAGAAACAGTCACACAGAAGATATCAGATGAAAGCAACTTTTAGGATTATTTGAAGCAGAAAGTGTGTTTATAGAAATCCATAATATAAAATGTCACTTTTAGGTAGTTCAGGTGAGTCTCAGTCTGAGAACAGACCCTTCTTTCCTGGATTTTTGGCCATGATTAACTGAAACAGCTTGTTATTATGCAATCCCCGGAAACTCACTGGACAATTTTCCAAACACAGTGACATTCTTAAAAAATCTCTTAAATCAACAACCACAGTACTACCTCTACTTTATAAGCATCCTTATTCATTATTTAGAGGACAATTAAAGATCTTATTGGGACAGTTTTTATCATTTATGGTTTGTTTTAGTAAAATCTGAAGTTTTTGATGAAATTTATTTTAAATCATAGGAAATATCTAAAATGATGCAATTCAAACTAATAAATTTCTTATTATTATTTCTTATTATTAATTTCTTATTATTATTTCTTCTAAGTCATTGCTTTGTTTGTAATGAATTCTTACCCTCCACATAAGGATGTAGGTCATGTTAAAAAACTATTAGTTCCCTAGTTTTTTCCTTATTTTGTAGAAAATATTGCTAGAAAATATATAAATATTCTCAGTCATTTATGTACTTGGACCTGAAAAATATTTTCAAATATAGAATTCAAATTACACAATTGTATTACAAATTACACAATATTGCCAGTGGCAATATTGCTGGGGTCCCACCCCAACGGCAGGGTCCGTTAAGACCTGTGGATCTGGCGGCAACCGACTGAAGAAATATAAAGTTAGAAATGATGAGAGACAAAGAGACAAGACACACAGAATAGAATTTTCAAAGGTGGGGACACAGGGGACCACCGGCCGCTTGTGGAGTTCTGATGATGGCCCAAGAGTCAGTTCCACTCAGCTTTTATTGAAAGCTGTTTGCTCATTAGCCCAGAGGGCAAGCTGAGGAGCAGAACAAAGATGCTAGTAGTCTCTCTGAGTGAACATATCAGCTCCTATCATTGCTACAATCATTAACTTTAAGGGTCTGAGCAGTCTTGAGAAATCCGGAACCTGAGCCTTGTGTGGGGTTACACACACAGATTCCTAGGGAGGTGTTAAACTCTGCTAGTTCACTGTGGAGTAAATTGCCACTGGCATCAATCTCTGAAGAATCCATGGGAGAGAGGAATTTTCCTCTCATGACCACCACAGAGGGTTTTCCTCTGTGATAAGAGGTATAAGCCCTCCTGCCCATATTTCAGGGCTCCAGCTATTCCCTTGATCTCTACCCCAGCCAAATACAAATCTCCACAATGGGTATTTGCTTTGACTGTTTACTGGGCAGGAAATGGCCTAGTTAATGTATCTTTCCAGGCCTTCCACAGCATCTTCTGTGGCCACTATTTTCTCCAGAGTGTTTACAGACCCAGCAGGGGTGTTAGTAAGCTATATCCCCCACAAGCCAGAGCTCTGGGAAAAGCAGGAAACTTGCTCAGATAAAAAATTTAGCAGCAGCTGGTTTAAAGGTAAACTAGCTGTCTTTCCTTTTTTCTGACTCACTCAGCTTACTTTTTAATTTTTCCTTTTTCTGGAGTTATTTCCCTTGCCAAGAATAGGATCTTCGACCCACATTCCACCTGCACCATATAAAAGTGCAGAAATAAAAAAAAAAAAAAAGGACTTTAATGTTATCTGTATTTTAGAAATATTACTAATCCAAATCAAACCAATTTCTGGATATTCTGGGTACATAATTGATTTTTTTTTTCAAACTCGGGCTTAAAATGTTCATAATCCACTTGCAAGACTGATTCGTGTGTTAGAGCTCAGAACAGGACATCCCAAAGTGTGTGCAAGCTGAGTGCTTTGAACTGAAGGGTACTGGAAGGGCATCAGAAGCAAGAGGTTCTCTCTGACATAATTTCGCCTTCCCTTCTCCTCCCTCCACTCGCTCCCACCCCCACCCCATCCCCACAAAGCAGGTCATCAAAACTAGAATTCCTTTCTCCCCAAAGCAAATCGTAGATATTAGTACTACTTTCCCCAAAAGAAATCCACAAAACCTAGAAATACAACTCCTTGACTTTCTCCCTTCTCGTGTGACAGGTGCTGTGCCTTATACCCAGAAGAAGAAATGCTGCACCAAGGCCAAGAAGAGCCTGGACGGGCAGGCTTTGCTGGGTTCCCCTCTCAACCCACTATCATCAGCCCACACCCTTTTTATCCGATCACATTTCTACACACTTGTCCTTCATCAAATTCATGCATAAAAACACATAGTTTTCCATGGATCCTTGGGCCTTCATTCTGAAGTCTGTCATGGCACCCACTACTGTGAAGAAATAAATTCGTAATCTTTTCCTCTTATTCTGTTGTTGGTTACGGGGTCATCATCCATGGACCTTGAAATGGATGAGAAAAAGATATGACATCTTTTTACCCTTACAGAGTCTTCAGAAAAAAATGCAAGTAATAATAGCTTCCTTTGAGTTACTCTCTAAGTAATATACTAAATGTTTGTTACCATATCTAAAATACAATAAAGAATTAAATTTTTCTGTATATATTTTTGACTTTAAACAACTGTATTATATATTACTTCATTGGCCCTATTTTCTGTGTTTTATTGTGAAAAAACCTGGAGTAAAATGAATAGAATCTTTCTAAAATGCATCATAGTTAAAATAATTGAATAATAATGCTAATGTGATTTTTCAGGAAATGATTATTAACTTGAGTCTTCCTGTTCTTTCTCTTTTGAAAAATATTTTTTGCTCATTATTAACTTCATTTTAGATGGAGGTGTTATTTTAAGGACCTCTTGGGGGCAGGACACTATTAGAGGGACTTTACCCAGTAAATGCAGGCAGTGTAACCTGGCTCTTTGTACCCTCAATGATTTCCCAACAATAAAAACAAATGCATAAAAATAAATAAAAGATCTATGGTTATACAAGTTAACTTAATTTTAATTTTATTTTCATTTTTCACTTTATATTAAGTAATTCATTATCGTTTGACTACTGGTTAAAATGAAGTTTCTGGATTATCTCTCATTTCAGAAATCCTTTCTTTCTTAGCATTATTTCCCTTTTGTTACCCCTACAGACCAGAAATTTGAAGTTTACTATAATAGTGATTGATGTTTATGCAGAATCTTCCATTTTTAAAAGAGCATGAGGATATATTTTCTCTTTAGAGAAAAGGATTGAATTCATCTTTTTGGATTATCTAGATAAGGCTATTTCAAAACCAAAAGAACTTCTCAAACTTCTCCCTATAACCCTTTTATTCATAGAATCCTAAGTTCAGAAATCGGGAGAATTCACGTGGACCCTGTTATTACCTCTGGAGAGAAACAGTGATCTTTTGCAATAGCCACTGCCCAGAAATAAGATATAAAACAAAGACCACAGTGTGCCTAACAGATTAGCAACATGATAGCTTTTGATGTCCTGGTTTAGTCTGAGCGTGCAAAAGGAGGGTAGATTATGATTCACAAATTCACTGCAGACAGGAGCACAAATTTATCTCAAGAGAATTTTGAATATATATATATATATATAGAGAGAGAGAGAGAGAGAGCACAATATCTGTATGCATAAGGTTTGTATTATGCATAGGAACAAAAAATGGAAACGAAATATATGTTTAGATAGGTTATGTAAACTTACCTACAGTACATCCAAACAGTGGAAAACTATAGTATGACTTAGAATAAAATGGTAGGTTATCTATATTTGCTCTCGTGAAAGTAACTTCATGATATACTTAAAAATAAACAAACCAAAGAATATATTTATTCCAAACATGTGTGCATCAAAATCTTAATCTGATACACTAGGTAGCAGTATTCCATATAATTTTAGTTTTACATACTTTTTTCACATGTCTGTAATTATTCTTATTTAAATAATTTAACAAAGAAAGCAGTGTTATGAAAATGATGGAACTTGAAAATTTTCATGAAGTCCTGATAATTAATACTTTTCAAGAAGCCATGACAATTTTACACAAAATAGTGTGCTTTCTGAAACTTGCTCAAGTTTTATAATTTTTTTTTATAGGTAGTGCTGATGTATTTGTTAGTGAGAACAAATATCCCATCCATTATCCTTGATCTGATCCTTTGTTATTGAAAACTTCTTAGTGCGATGATTAAATGAAGAGCACAGAGAGAAATTCTGGCATTATTTTGGTCATTCTACTTTTTCAGAAAGACAATAAACCTCTAGTTCCCATAAATTTAGAATGTGCTGAATTAATTGCTTTGTAATTACTAATTGACCCTTTTTATGTTTACTGGTGTGAGCATGAACAGGTTTATAACAGCTTTAGACTAAGCTCTTCAAAATCTGGAATGCATTCAAATAGCCGCAGTAACATATTATTTGATGACTTTCAAGCTTTCATTATACAAACGCCCCAAATAAAAATGGATTGCAGCTATTCTTGGATATTTGGAGAACTGCCAGAAATTAAACAAAAAAACAGCTTTTTCTACTATTTTGAGGTAGCATTTGGCCTTTTATGTTCATTTACAGATTAAGTTGAGAACATAACAAAAGTGACACTCTCCCCAGAAAAATGTTCTTATGAGGATATAAAAACTATACAGCTTATATACAACTTCACATGGCCAGAGGCCCCTTAAACACTTGTTTTTGATGGATAAGTTAGAATGGTAACTAATGGTAAAATTAAAAGAGAATGTGACCTCATCCCCACATCAGAAGGGGTATCCAAATGAAAGTGAGAGCACTTCAGTAAGGTTTCACAAAATACAGAATGGTCGCAAATAGGTTTTCATCAGCTGTGTCTGGGAGTTTTTTTGTTTGTTTGTTTTTAAGTTGCCAGTGAACACATAAGCAGAGTACCAGGTCCAGCATGGCCGGGGGTTCAGGATTAGAGGAGAGGGAGGTGAGAGATTCTGGGGAGATGTTGCAGCACACACAAAACTCTGGTGTGGACAGGGGAATACTGCCTGGTGGCCCCGGTAACCTCCATAATTTGTAATAAACACGAGCGCAGCAGACAGGTACAACAGTCAGCTAGTTGCAGATGCCAGCGCTTCACAACCTGTAGAGGTGCACCTGACCCAGTGTCACCTCTGCTGATACTCACAGGCGGCAAGTTCTTGCTCTTACTGGGAAAAATGAAAACAGAACATATAAGAAAAATGACAGATGAGGTGGCTTTAAGACACACAGTTTTATGAAGTGAGAAGACTACGTCTTTTATTTTTTAAGAAAGAATACACATACTTAACATGGGAATCTCTTCCATCAGGCTAGCAACAGCTGCCCTTTCTCCTCCAGAGTCTGTATTTTACCCATGTGTGTAGTATACCCGTGTATATGCGTATATTCATGTGTGTGCTCATACACAGGCTTATTATGTTTGCACTCCTAGTTAAAGAAATTACTGAGCTTAATTAAGACAACCAGATGGCTGATTCAGTTTCACATGAAAGCTATAACCCAGTTACAACCTAAGAATAGGGGAAAGGGGGAAAGGGAGAGGAGGGAGGGGGAAGGGGTGGAGGGAGGGGTATTGGTGGAATCACACCTACGGGGCATCTTACAAGGGTAAGGGTGAAACTCAGCAAATGTGAAATGTAAATGTCATGCCACAGTAACTAGGAAAATGCCAGGAAGGTTATGTTGACTATTGGGATGAAAATGTGTCAAATGGTCTATGAAGCTAGTGTATGATACCCCATGATTGCAGCTATGATTTAATAATAATAATAAATAATAATAATAATAATTTTTGGTGGAAGAAGTTTCGGAGGTAAGTTCTCTGGGTTTCTTGGACACCAGAGGGAGCAAGAGAGATGTGGTAAAGAGTTAGAGGGAGAGAAAACAAAGATTGATTAAAATCCTACTTTGGTTCAGGCACTATTCTCCAAGAGATTCAGATATGGATTATTGGGATTGTAAACAAGAAAAAAAAAGTCACTTTGTAAAAGCCACAAAGGGCTACATTAAGAGTGATGGGACAAAAGAGAAAACAAAATCAATCTACTCTCAGAAGCGCGACTCACCCCGGCCGGCATGGGCAAATCTGAAGGCTGCAGGCTGCAAGACCCAAAGAGCTTTTTCATTTCTTATTCACCCGAGAGCAGGAAAAAATAGGTTTGTTAATTTCTAATGAACTTATTCAATGAGCAATTATGGCGATTATGTTTGAACAGTAGTAAGTTTACTATAACACAACTTAATTTTCATATTTCAGGTTATGATTTTTCTTATTCAACCTGAGTGATTTCTTTTTAAAATTTGAAGTTTCTGCTGCATGTTTCTGCTTTAACTGGCAGAATCTCAGCCATAGTGAATAGAACTCACGTCCCGGTTAAGAACTCCAACCTTTAGAAAATGGGCTATTGTAAGTCTCGAATTAAAGAAGCAATAAATTGAGTTGTGTATCAAAAATACCCATAAATGTCACTTTCCCTGTATAACAACACAATCATTTTACTTGACAATGAGCCTATTGATTCGTCCATAGATGAAATTTGGCACACAATTAAGGTAAGTTGTTAGATCTCAAGTTAGAGTTATTATTAAATCGGGCTTTTAGTTGAATTTGTTATTAAAAGTGAAGCAACAATTAGCTGACCCATGGTTTCTGGCGTCCTCAATACTGTCTTCTACAGAAACCACTAGGGGGCAAGGCAATCCAGCGGAACAGAGCAGACTCATGTTCCCCCCCAGAGTGTGGTGACAGTCGGGACAACTCAGTCCATCACATCACATCTCAGCCATTCACATCTGCCATTTCCTCTGGGGATTGGTTATAACAAGTAGGGAAGAGAGAAAGAAAGGAAGAAAGGACCTAACCTTCTCAATGAACAACTCATTTGCTGACTTTTCTGAAACTGTGAAGTGAGTTTAATAAGCAATATATTTTTTCTAGATTTCAATAATTCAGCTTTGAAGTAGAAAAGCTCACAAGTTAGAAGATAAATCTTAACCACCCCCAGAGAGGGAGAGGGAAAGAGAAAAAGAGAGAGTGAGAGAGAGATGGAAAGAGAGACAGAGAGAACATGTGGAAATCTTTTGCAATCAAAAAGACCAAGTGGGAACTGTTCTATTTTTATGTACAAACACGATGTTGCGTTCTCTTTAAAAGCTAAGTAGTGAATCAGTAGTATAAATAATTCTTCTGTGGGCAAACAAAAGGAAGCCGGCAGTCAAGTGACATACATTCAAAATCAGGGTCAAGAGATTAGCAGTTTCTCATGAAATCTCTTGAAGAAGAAATCAGGGTTAATGTGAAAAGTCAAGAGTCAGGAACCCTGGGTTTTATGGCTAATTGCTGTCCCTTGGTTGCGTGACAGTTGGTAGTTCGGCCAATCCACACAGCCTTCAGCTGCTTCTTATGCAAAACTATGAACTTGTAACACAAGTTGTTTCCAAATCTGCCAGGTCATACAAATCCTTGCTTTGTCATTCTCCACAGCTACGGCATTTGCCCTGAATTTCCATAAACAAAGCTCAGCAATGCAAACCAATGTGTGTGAGAGAGAGAATACTACGACTTAATGTAACACATGTATATATGTACAATACGTATGCATGACATATTTTAGATTGGTTCATGCATGTAATTCTTGGTAATTCTTACAATTGGTCATTATTTTAAACATTGGGCTAAATGACAATTAAGTTTTCCTTTTAAAATTCTATGAGTTTGTGATTAGTTGCATATCAGTACAACTGGAATTTTAAGATAAAAGGTGTACTTCTGGCCCAACATCAAAAAAAAAAAAAAAAATTAAAATCTCGCATTTTAAAAAATAGAAAATTTGGTTCAGGACATGCTACTCTTATCATATTGAATATTTTAAACAAAAGGAATTTTTGTAAGAGATGTACAGGAAGGTATTTCTGCCTTTCCCCTGAGGAAGGTCGTCAGATGCTCTGGTGAGAGATTCCCCCGCCCACCCCAGTACCTGAAGGGACAGAGCAACCTTATCTCCAAAGACAGAGACAAGAGACCCCCAGAGGGACCTGAACAAACAGGCCCTGCTGGAGTGTGTTTTCCCCCAGTCTGTCACCCTTACTTAGCTCACACCCCTTTTTTCCCTTTGTCTTATACTTAAATGATTTTTCACTCATCCTCAAATTTATTATAAGAACACTCAGGTTTAACTATTTCTTTGGGTCTTTATTTTTTTATGAAGGCTCCCATATCATGTGAAAATAATATTAATAAATTTGTCTGCTTTTCTCTTGTTAATCTATCTCTTGTTATAGAGGCCCCAGACAAGGGCTCTACAAGTAGAAGGAGAAGATACTATTTTCTTCCTTACGAACTCAAAAAGAAAACCAACCAGCAGACAAAGTACCCAAGGATTCCATTGATACATTGGTATTTTTTTCCCTTTTCCTCAGAACTTTCATTTTTTATTGAGTATTTGTCATTGACACTTTTGCTACTGAGGCTGCAATAGCTTGCGTGTGTCATCCTGTTGAGTTCTCATTACATTTTTAATTCATAGTGGTGAGTCACCATAGGAATAATGTTGTTACACACATATATACTCTGACTCTGGGGAAAACTGGACAATTTGTCTCCTGCAAATTATAATGTCTACAGCACAATTGAAATTCCACTTCAAGATAAAACAAGAGAAACCAGAGTGGTCCCAGTTGAAATATAGGAAAAAAAGAGAACTAGATTCTGGAAATGATTGGTACAACCCTCTCCTTGTGAAAGCTTATCTTTTTCAATCTCACTCCATGTAAGAGAGTTTATAACAAATGATTGTAAATTCATCAAAGATGAATTCATCAAAGGAAACCTTCTTCTAAGTCACCTAAGTACCCAGTTAAGTCCAGTGACAGAAGATTTTGTAAAATGACTTGGTGTTTTTGGGGAATGTGTTGTTTTGGTACACGACTTGCTCATGTCAGGCTCTGGAAGCGTTACCCGTCAGCATTGTGTGGGATTTTAACACAGTAATTGACGTGGACGATGAACCGCTCATTACAGACGAGTGAATGGAACCGTGGAGCAGAGGCAATATTGAAGGACCCGCAAAGCAGTGAGGCTCCGCACTGATCCTGCTTTGCTCACCACGTAGTATTTTAAAATCAGACTCTGCATAATTTTCCCTCAAGAAAATATGAGAATTTATGATTTTAACAATTTCATGTGACACTGTACTTGTCATTTCTCTAGATGAACAAAGCAGGGACATTTGGAGATCAGATGCTATGTAAATGGTTTCCCTTTGTTTATCACATTTTTTTCTAATTTTTATTCTGTATCCTTTCCCCTTTTTAGTCTCTCTGTCTCTCCAATGGCCTTAAAAAGTGACCTTCTTTTAATTTTGGACTAGCACTTTAAATAAATATTTATATTTCAAAATAACTTTAAAAATTAGTCTCATATAATGGCAATAAAAATATAATTCTGCAGTTGCAAAAAAATTTGCATTTTATTTTAATGTTATAATTTAAAATAAATACAACTTCCAAGCAGCTCTGTACCAGCTATTTGGTTCATTTTGAATACAGTCACATTCTTCATATGGAAAAGAAGGTGCAGTTTTATATTCCATCCACTTTTATGAAAGCATTTTCAAGAGCCAGCTGGTCCTAAAAAATTAAGGACTAAACCAGTCCAAAAAATGCACAGGAAAAAAAATAAATTAATTGGCATAAATAGCACTGCCAGGTGACATCGTTCATGTCGCATCCTGCTGCAACTGGAAATATAATTGAAATTTTTAGAATTTCATAGAGTTGCAGAATATGGATATTGTACCAGTCAAGCAAACTTGGGAGATATGTTCATTCCAGGCTGACTTGACACCATGAATGGTCTCAGTAAACTACTCAGTATTATTTTGCTCACTAGGAAAATCCAGCCTGCAAGAGAAAAGTCCAAGATTCACAAGAGCACACTGCTGTCAGCACCATGTGCTGCATACACTTTAACTCCTGCCAGACTAATAGCTGACTTCTCGGGAAACATTGTTGATATGTTTCTGGGATTGAATGATACACTGCAGCAAGTGTAATGTTCCTCTACCAAGGAGATAATCACACTCTGACTTAGCCCTCCACGGAAGCCCATTCTGAGCCACGAATGAAAAAAAAAAACAAAGGTTAATTCTCTGGCTCCTGGAATTGACATTCTCTCTTCTCTTTTTCCTCCCTTTTCTCCTGTTTCCCCTTTACACTTAGAAAGAAAAATCCAGACGCCATTCTAAGGTAGAGAAAATACTAATAAATTTGAATCTGTTGAAGGAAGAGTTTTTGGCCAAGGCTGGAACCTTCCAAGTGACAGCAGCAGTGTGTGAACACATTCTCAGAAAAGCGCTTCTCTGACTGAGTGGTAGGAGGGTCACGAGAACCTCGAGCGTCTCTGTACACTCTGCCCTGCTTTCTAGAAAGCCATCACGATATTCAAATGTGTTATACACAAATAAGAGGTTGTAGCAGTTTATGTTTTAAATATAAAGAAATAACATGGTGAATTAAGGAAAAGCACAGCATAGTTGCCCCAATATCACATATTTCCTACCTTTCCCTCATGTTTATTTTATTAAATGATTTTCATATTTTTAAAAATCCAGAAAGTATCCACAGATGGTTTGCATCACATACTCCAGAGGGTCTGGATCATATTTTTTATTAATTATTGAACTATCATAGTGTGTACGAAACTGTGTCTCATAAGAGAGGAGAATACAGTGCTGAACGTCCTGCACTCTGGAATCAGACGGCCAGAGCTGAACTCAGACTCTTCCATGTGGTAATTATGCAACATTGGACAAGTGCATTAATTATTCCAAGATTCAGTTTGTTTACCTATAAAATAGAAACACAGTGACAGAACTGTGAACTAACACACAAAAGTACCAAAAATGGTTCCTGATATTTAATAATTGCTCAATCAACATTATTGCCTATAAAATTTTACTTTGTTCCCTAAGTCTTACAACCAAAAGCAATGGAGAATGTCTGAGCATCTGGGTCAACCAAAATCAAACTGAAGGACCAGTTGTGAGCTGATGTTATGCTATGAGATATTATGGCTATGAGGCCAAAATACCATCAAGATAAAGCAGATTGATGGTGAAAAAGGCAGGAGAATCCGTGCCAAGGGAATGTTTTTAGCTCCAGTTTCTTCAATTACCAGTTACGTGCCCCTGAGTAAATCACTCAGTCTCCGAGGCTCAACTTTCTCATATGCGAAAAGAGGGAAAGACACACACACCAGACAGACCCATCACGAGGATGAAGAGACCGTTTGTAGAAGGTTATAGACGATGAATGTTAAACCAGGAAAGGTACATTTCCTTCACATTGGGAGACAAGAAACAAAAATCAAAACACCAAAACTTGAACCAGCCTGAAATACCCTCTCACCACCCTTCAGAACATTTCCTGCTTCCCCCGGATTCTTTGCCCAAGAGTTGTGCTGTTTACTCTTCCTCTTTGATATCCTCAAAAACATCCTCCTCGCCGGTCGCACAATTAATCGCTTATGGGTCTATGGCTCATAGAAGTGAAAAACATCTTCTTTGCTTCCATACCCTCAGCACCTAGCCCAGAGACAAACGCACTGAGTCGCCCATAGGGAAGGGATTTTTTAATAGGTGATTGAATGCTTAAGTGAGGGACTGTGTTCTCTTGAACATTTCTTGGGATGAATAGCCAAGAAAAAAATTGAACTTCTACTTGTGGATCTCCAGCTCTTGATGCTGGTGTTGTCTAAATCATAAATGCCATGCTAACTTTCCAGAGTCCAGTGGACGTCTCTTGGTTGAGTGGAGAAGGACTCCAGCCTGCTGGTGGGACTGAAGCTGCATGGACATCTGGAAAGAAACCTTGGAATCCTGTAGCAAGGCCAGAAAGGGGGCATTAGCTTCATGAATGTGGCTCTTTTACAACCATGCTGGGGTAAAGAAACTGGTGGTGAATCAACCCTGTGCCCATCTGCCTGTCCTCTTGGGGAGTTTCTGCCTTACGTTGCCTACAACAAGACACAAATGAGGGTTTTAAGAGACAAGCAGGAGAAAAGATAGAACATCATTCAAAACCCGTTTCTAGACTCCTTCTCAAGTGGAACCCCAGCAGCTCTGGGTGGATCGGTGACACCAGGTCTGAGAGTGTCCACAGGGGATCAGATCCCTCTCATCTCACCTTGGCTGGACTCACACATGAATTGCAGAAGCCTGTCCTGTCAGGGGTACTGAAAGCAGAGAACTCAGCCTCACACTCAAGCAGAACAGATTTGTGTAAAAAAGAAAAATCCCAGCTAATGACCAATTATAAACTGAAAAATTTAGCCATTCTTACTAAAGTTTTGAATCCTCATAATTTTTTACCAATAAAATATAGGGTTTCAGTGTTTCAGTAACCATGGCTTTGAAAATCATTAAAAAAAAAGCCTAGTTCATAGTTGGGAAAAATGTTACCATTTTAATAAGCTAAACTAAAAAACGCTCGTGAAAATGATCTTACTATTGATGTGTGAATTAAATGCTTTGCACACATCTTTTCAAAATATTATCCCTCTGAAATGCAAATTAAAATCACAATGAGCTATGACCTAAGTCCAGTGAGAATGGCTTTTATCAACAAACACTGGCATCTGTTGTTTTGGGAGAAAAAAGAGCACTCACACACTGTTGATGGGACTGCATGCTAGTGCAAACTATGGACAACATAGTCCTCAAAGAACTAAAAGTAGACCTACCATTTGATCCAGAAATCCCACTACTGTATATTTAACCAAAGGAAAAGAAGTTATTTAATCAAAAGACACTAGTACTTGAATGTTGAATGCAGCACAATTCACAATCACAAAGATGTATAATCAACCCAAGTTTCCATCAATTCGTGAACAGATTAAGTATGATGTGTGTATACCATGGAGCACTATTCAGCCATTAAAAGGGGTGATATAATACCTTTAGTAACAACTAGCATGGAACTGGAAACCATTCTCTTAATGGAAGTATCACAGGAATGGTAAAAACAAATACTACTCTGTATGCAGTATTAAGTTGGCACTAACTGCTCAGACTCAGGTGCACAGATGGAAGTAAAACTCAGTATAAATCAAACAGAGAGGAGAAGGGAGGAGGAGAAGATGGGACCATGCCCGACAGGGACCAACCGTGCACCCTACCTGGGTGATGGGCACTCTTACAACTCTGGCTCAAGCAGTATGAAAGTAATTCATGTAACCAAAACATTTGTACCCTATAATATTCTGAAACATAAAAACTTAAAAATGAATTATTATCCCTCTGAACTATTAATAAAAATAGGTTTTATATTGAATAGTGACTAAGGTATTCAAGCCAATTTTAGAAGGAAAAAAAGAAAATATAAAGAAGTCAAATTGAATGTCAGAAAATGAGTTAAATTTTTTCTCTAGTACATAATTCATAATGTATTTTCAAATTCTAACTCTACGGCTCTTGACAGTGCTCAATTGTGAATTCTTTAAGGTTGCTTTTGTTACCCAGTGAACCTTAATAATCTGTCCACTTACCCCACCCCTTCTCTTCAATTTAAGGAAACCAAAGAAATTCCATTGTATGGGGTGTCAGAGTCACAAAACTATGATTCAACAAAATCATATAGATCACTCTGCGTTCAGTCAACCTAAGACAGGGACCAAACCATTGATGTTTGTATCCCCATGACAGGTAAGACTGAAACTGCAAGAGCAGGCAACCTAA
>CAUYPK010013278.1:0-11515 GCA_963574355.1 Loris lydekkerianus | reverse complement strand
ATGGATGCTGGATATTATCAAAAGCTTTTTCTGCATCAATTGAAAGAATCATATGGTCCTTATTTTTAAGTTTGTTTATGTGTTGAATTACATTGATAGATTTACGTATATTGAACCAGCCTTGAGAGCCTGGGATAAATCCGACGTGGTCATGGTGTATAATTTTTTTGATGTGTTGTTGGATTCTGTTTGTTAGGATCTTATTGAGTATTTTACCATCTATATTCATTAGTGATATTGGTCTACAATTTTCTTTTCTTGTTGGGTCTTTCCCTCATTTGGGAATCAATGTGATGTTTGCTTCGTAGAATGTGTTGGGTAATAGTCCTTCTTTTTCTATATTTTGGAAGAGATTTAGTAGTATAGGTACTAGTTCTTCTTAAAGGTTTGGTAGAATTCTGACATGAAGCCATTAGATGATATTATTGTGCGTTTGTTCAAGGAAAAGTTCAATTTAAAAGAAATTGCAAAAATATGTGGCTTCTCCTACTATGAAAAAATAACAAAAGCATTTAGGAAAAACCTATTGCCTCAATATATATGAAGGTATATGCTCTTTGAGCCCAACCTATTATTAGCACCAAGAGTTGTTTTTCTTTCTCCTAGTGTTTCAAATTGTCTTGAGCAATGCTTTAGGACATTTCAAATAATTTAATTCATACTCTGAGTTCATTATCCTTTCATCTTACCATACAATCATTTGCACTCTTTGAGTTTCTGAATATGCCAACCTGGCAAAGCAAGCTGCTCATTGTCCCTGTAATACTGGAAGGACAACTGAATTCCAGAACCTCACTGTCAGAGACACTGTCTCCTGCTGCATACCATTGCGGGAAATTGCTCACAAAACACAAGAATTTGTTCAGCCACTGATTTTTATGCAAAATTGAATGCTAATAGAACATTCCAGGCAGCTGTTGGCCTTTTTTCTTTTCTAATTTTTGCAAACGTGAGGTTGGACAGTGTGATAGAATCTCAATGTCAACAAATGTTACCTGTTTTGCTTCATGTAGCTAAGGGGGTTGATGTTTCTTACTCCTGATTCAGGTAGTGCTCTAACTTCCTGTTAATCACCTTTCATTTATTAATCATCATTAATATTAAACACACATTTAATGAGGACCTACTATGTTAGTATGTCCCAGTCACTGTTCTGGACATTAAGACAACTGCTCAAATTCCTAATGAAGGAATAAATTAATGATGATGATGACAAATTCATTTTTAAGTATCTTCCACTAGACAAGGACATCAAAGAGCACGATAAAAACATTGCTCAAATACTATTTCCAGATTTACCATGATGCTGTTTCTTTTACTGAGCTGGATGATAATCTCAAATATGACTATGCTTACAAAAGTACTTACAAGTACTTTTGACTAGACAGTGCCACCAAAAAGCACCATAAAAACTTTGTTCAAATAATATTTCCAGATTTACAATGATGCTGCTTTTTACTAAGATGAATGATAATCTCAGATACAACTAGGCATAGACTAGTAATTTTTTACTTATAGGAGATTCATGTCAATTTATACTACATTTTGATATCATTTCCTTTGCCAACCTTAAAATGTTTCTGAAATTTTAGTTTTAAAATATACATGTATTAAATATCAGAAACACGTATTTAACATCAAATGAAATTGATAGTCAGTTGAATTTAACAGTATTTAAAATTCTAGTGAATGAAGTCCTCACATTTAAAAGGGTTTTTGGTGGCAAACAAAGTAGGAAAGTGGTAGGTCTGTCCTGATGCCCTGAATGCAAACTTCTATTTACCACAGTTTTAATGTTTCTTATAATAGTTCTTTTGAAAATGTATTTTACTACAAAAATTTGATAGTCATTGATATACTCATTTGGCACAATGGACTGATGTTACTATTATATTTTTACTATTATAGACTATTGTAAATTATAAACTAAAATATGGTTGGGTTTTATATTATCATGAATTTTGTTGTTAGGAAATGAGCCAATGAATGTATTAAAAAAGCAAGATAGCATATCAAACATTGCTATAATAAGTGCAGTCGGGTGGTATGCACCATATGTAAAATTAGCAAATAATTTTCATTATTTCATATATTCATACTTCTAAAATATTGCTAACTAAACCTTCTATGTTTTCTTAGACTTGTATTTCAGAGCAGTTTTAGGTTCATAGCAGAAATGAACCAAATGTGCAAAGATTCCCCTGCACTCTCGGTTCTCACACATGAACAGCCTTCCCCATTATCAGCTTCCCCAACAGTGTGGCACATTTGTTGCAATTGATGAACCTACAATGACACATTATGATCAATTAAATTCTGTGTCTTCCATTAGGATTTACTCTTGATGTTTTGGGGGGTTTGGAAAAACCCATAATTGCCTATATCCACATTTATATTATCATGTGGAGTAGTTTCACTGACCTAAAAACTTTGTGACCCACTTATTTATCACCCCAAAATATACATTTCAAATACCCCTTTGATTTGTTAATTATGAGTTTCACATAAATTGGAAGAAACGTTCAGTATATCTTTTATATAGCATTGTCAGTATTTTGCTGCCTTCTTACAACATAAGCACTTAGCACTCTGTGAGTTATAACAATTCTATTGCAAAGGAAGAAATTGAGTCTTTACAAGTTCACTTAACTTGCCCAAGGTCACAGAACTAGAGAAATGTTTGTGGCTTCCTTTAGTAGCTCACAATATCCTCTGCAGCATTTTCTCCATGCTTAGCATGCACTGTGAAAGAGATTGAAGTCAATAAATTTTCATGACTGACTAATCTCTAAGTGAAGCTGACTGTAGCAACTCTAACCCAATAAAGATAGCAAATATTTCACTAATTTTATTTTTCTAGCCATTGTAAAATGGTGCAGAAAATAAATATGATTAAATAAATTGCACACTAATTTTATTTTAAACTTTTTATTATAAATTCACAATTTAAAATTATATAAATTTATGGGGTGTGAAGTGATGTCATTCATAATTTATACATGCAATATGGAATAATTAAACCAAGGTACTTAACATAGAAATCCCTTAAAATAATTAATGTATTTTGTGATAAGAACATATAAAATTCATTTTCTTGGTGATTTTGAAATGTGGAATACTCTTATTATTAACTATAATCATGTGGTGAAATAGACCTAAAAATAAAAATCATCCTCTCTGAGATTTTGTACCCTTTGATCATTATTCTTCCAAGACTTTCCAACTCTGGGATCTGTAACCACCACTCTACTCCCTGCTTCTAAGAGTTTGTTTTAGATTCCACATATGAGTGAAAATACATGATAACACCTTTCTGTGCCTGGTTTATTTCACTTAGCATAAGCTCTTCAATTTATCCATGTTGTTGAAATGACAGAATTTTATTCTTTTTTAATGCTAATGTTTCATTTAATATATTTACCACATTTTCTTTATGCATTAATCTGGAGATAGACATGTAAGCTGATTCCATATCTTGGCTATGGTGAATAGTGCTGTAATGAACTCAGGAGTACAGACATGTCTCTTATAAACTGATTTTAAATATTTTTGATAAATACCTAGAAGTGAGATTTCTGGATCAAATGGTAATTCTATTTTTAGTTTTTTGAGCAAGCTGTACAACAGTTTATTATAATGACTGTATTAATTTACCTCCCACCAACAGTCCACATACTGACTAACACTGGTTAGCTTTCATCTTTTTGATAATAGCTATTCTGAAAGATGTGAGATAATATCTCATTGTTCTTTAAATTTGAATTTTTAATGATTAGCAATGTGTGCATTTTTATATATCTGCTGCCTATTTATATGTCTTTTTTGAGAAATGTCTGTTCACCTGCCTTGTCCATTTTTATTTGATTTCTTTATTTTCTTGTTATTTGACTGCTTGAACTTGTATATTTTTAATATAAACCCTTTATTGGATGTAGTGGGTTAGAAATATATGAATAAGTTGTCTCTACACACTGTGAATTACTGTATTTGCTCTGGATAAATTTTCAGTTTAATCTCACTTGTCTGTTTTTGCCTTTGTTGTCTGCAATTATAGGGTGAAAAATGAAATACTACTGCTCAGATTAATGTCATGTAGTTTATCCCCTATATTTTCTTCTAATAGTTTTATAGTTTTTTTGTTTTACAATTAAGTATTTAATCCATTTTAGTTGGATTATATATGATGTGAGGTAAGTGTCCACCTTCATTCTTTTGTAAGTGTACATCTAATTTTCTGAACCTCATTTTCTGAAGAGCCTATCCTTTTCCCATTGCATATTCTTGGCACCCTTGTCAAAAATCATTGATCAAAAATGTGTGGGATCATTTCTGGGAACTCTACAGTGTTCTACTGATTGATGTTTCTCTTCTGGCACCAAGTTGCTTTAAATATCTTATTGTCTTGGGAAAACTTTCTTAATCTAATGAAGAATATTACAAAAGCCTACAAAAACTAGCAAAATAAATAAAGACTTGTTAGAAACAAGTCTTTACATCAAAGAGGTTGCAACGTTTAGTAAACATGGTGTTAAATATCATAGGCTTTTAGACAAGAGAAGAAAAATAAATGCAGAAGGATTTAAACATAGAAAACATTTCTATTTTAAGCTATAAACTCTATAAAGTGTGTATCGTTGATTCCCCAGAATGGTAGATGAGCTTTGAAGATTGGCTGATATAAATTAAATACAAAATTATTGCATTTTTATACCAGAAACAAACAACTAGAATACAAAATTTTAAACAGTAGTCCATTTGTGCTTTTTATAGAAATGAATTACACTTTAAACAAATAACAAATAAATATGAAGAGACAAACAAGAAATAATAATGAGACAATATAATAAAATATGAATTTTAGCAAAATCCAATATGTGCATCTCTGGAAGTATAATGCATTTTGAAGACTAAAATTTTTAATATTTATAAACCATAAACACAAAATAGAAAATAAATATATATAAGTAAAAATAGAAACAATGGTAGAAGTAGTAAAAAAGAGCAAAAATTTATGAACGTAGAATTTGGTGAAAAAAATGCAAACGAATTGCAGCCATTATCAGTATATGATAAAATCTGGGCATTGAAATTAAAATGTCAATAAACTCTTATATTGATCCTATATGTATATATTGAGAAAACTTATCTGTAAGATAACTGGAAATTAATTTAAATGTAAAAATTTGCTTATGTCTTTATTCAGAAACACTACTTCTAAGAATTAATTTTACAGAAATATACACACATAAGAATACACGCATGGAAAAGGAATGTTACTGCAATGTTATTTGCAATAGTAATTAAATAAAATTGGCCTATTTATCAATCAAAATGAAACTAAGTAATGTTACAACATATCTATAAGTCAAAATACTAACCAGTTGTTAAAAGTATGCTACGTATGATATGAAAAAAAAGGAGAAAAGCAAGAAAAGAACCAATGTTTCATATGATACAACTTAGGCAATACTGAACAGGTTCTTATAGCCTTTTAACTTATACTCATTTTCTGACATATTTTTCAAATGTGTTTGAAAGTATATTTATTCATCAAAATAAGCATGACATTTTAGTTTTTTGTTTGTTTGCAAAGGCATTGAAGTTTTGCAACAGAAGAAGAATATTTCTTCATTGACTACCTTTCAGAATTTGAAGTTTTAATCATTCATTTACTATGCGTAGGAGACCAATTATCAGGCTTATAGAAGCAGCCACTGGCTCCTGAAAAAGGAACTGGGAGCAGGACAGTCTCCTAGCTAGCATGGAGATGTTTTGCTGGCCAGAGACAAGTCCGCAAGTAGCTGCATGCGTTAATGAGTTAAGATCAGCCGCTTGTTAGCAAGCACGTGTTATACATTGGGTATTTGTGGTGCAGCAGGATGAGAGTCAAGTCTGGGGAGAAAGAGCACGTAGCATGTGGGCCCCCACGCCTGTTGTACAATGCTTCAATAAAAGGCCACAGCAGACGTGGCTGGAGGCTCTCCCTGGACTATGGGAAGCTCCCCTCTTGCATTTGTACCTTCAATCCGTGTTCCTGGCTGCTTTTATTTGTGCAAGTGACGTGGTGCCACAGTGGGCACTGACAACTATGCAAAAATATTATATAGGCACTGCATTTCTTGTTAAAATATGTCTAATAATCATTAATAACAATTTTGCAATATATACATATGTATCTTTTTATATTTTCAATCATAATTAGAAATTTTCCATGTAGAAATACTATGTTTCTGAAGAATTATTTCTATGTACCATGTTTTGTGTTGTCACGTTAACTTTAATTCTCTAATTGTTAATGGTATACAATGGATATTTGTATATTGAACTTTAAAAAATAAAATAATGGTAAACATTAAAAAATCATACGTAAAAATATGACTAATAATAACTAGAAGAATTAGCACAATAATAAGGGAAAGACGTAAAAAAAGGGAAATAAAGCAATGACTTCCTTCCACATATCTGCATCACTTCTTGGCTGTTTGTTCTTAGGAAACCATTTAGTCTTAGTCTAGCCCACTGATGCTCATATAACATAAACTGAACATGAGCAGCTTATACTGTCTTTGATAATTTTAAAGAAATTTTTTTTTCTTAGTTCAATTCCAAGGTTCAATTATGTAGTGAGGAAGCAGAAAGTAGAGACTGACTATTTAATCTGAGAAGCCCACTTTATATATGGTCCTGTTTAACCTATGGTATCCAGGAAATTAGCAAGTTTATTAGACTAGGATTGATGCAAATTCTGCAGATTTACTTACAACTGGTGTTCTCAAAGGACCTTTGGAAATTCTAAAAAGGCAGAAGAAGGTGAATTTCGAAATGTATTAATGGAATTAATAATAGAGACAAATAAGCTGTAAAATTGTATATATATGATTTTAATTCTGTTTTTCTCATTATCGAAGGAATTAAAAGGATAAAGAAAATGGTAGAGGAGACTTTTATAATTTCTAGATTACAATGGTATGCTGTTCCTACTAAAGAGAGCTAATAAGTGGTATATAAACAATTATAATAAAAAACAAGTATGTCTACTCCATAATTGCCAAGAAAGGATTCTGCTTTTAGTCATTTTCTGACAATACATACAGGGATAGATTTTTAAATCTATCCCTGATATATTTAGATTTTTAAATCTATCCCTGATATATAAAGTATATCTTGATATAGAATCTATTGCTAGAGTCAGAGGTAACATACCCATTTAAGTATTCAAATATGCCATATATCTATTGTATATTCTAATTTAAATTTTTATTGTATCTTTAGGTGTTACACATCATCTAAGAAAAAGGTAATTCTATGCACCTAAATTGCCTTGGTATATGATGTCATGCTTTGCTTCAGAGCTATGTTTAGAAAGAAACCAGGGAAGTGATGAAAAAAGTAAAAGGATGTGGGCAAGGCAAATATAAAGATAGAAAACAAAAAACACATAATCTATGTCCAGTTTTCACAGGTACAGAAAGTCATGAACTGAAAACAGTATTACAAATGTTTGAGCCAAAACATGAGCATTTCAAACAACTTCAGTCTTCACTTCTTATTTTTTTACACCATTCATGTGTTTTATCTGTCTAGATATTGTATGAGTTCGAGACCTCTCTAATTAAGCAAACAAAATGACTTCTGAAGGTTATTTATATGACAACAGGCAGCACAATAACTTGATTGATAAGTGGTTGATAATTATAAATATAAATTAAATTAATAGTAGCTTATTGTCAGTATCCTTGTTATTTTTTATTTATTTTTTGTTTTTTTGAGACACTCTCATTCCGTAGCCCTCAGTAGAGTGTTGTGGCATCACAGCTCACAGTAACCTCAAACTTTTGGGCTCAAGTGATTCTCTTGCCTCAGCCTCCCAGGTAACTAGGACTACAGGCACCTGTCAAAACACTGGGCTATTTATTTGTAGTAGTTGTCATTGTTGTTTTAGCAGTTCTGGGCTGGGTTGGAACCTGCCAGCCCTGGTATATGCAGCCGGTTGGTAACCACTGAGCTATATGGGCTGATCTTGTCACTATGCTTTCAATTAAGCATTTGAACAAAAGTCATATAAGAACATAAATCATATAAGCTCTTCTAAATCATTCAGTTATACCAAGTAATTTTAAACAATATTTCTTATTTCTTTCTTTGGAGAAAAAATGCATTATGAAACAATAATAGAGGATAAATAGAATTTGCAAAAATTCCAAAAGGGATTATTTTCTCCTAGATAATTCAGTGTGGAAATTAATTGAGTTTAGTGTGATAATATGTCTGAGAGATCTCTAAAATGATAAATTATAATTTAAATCATCTGTGGCCTACTGATTATTAATAATGAGAAAGCTATATTGCTGGTGCAGAATCTAAAAATTTGTCTGTATATGTAGCAGTACTCTTTTCTTAAATAAAAATGGGCAGGACAATTGGTTCAGTTGTGTGCTTTTTAAAATGTATGATAAATATCACTTGATATGCAAATTCATCGGGAAAGCATCAATTAAATTCAGCCAGTTAAATGAAGTATTTTAATATGCAATGATTCTAAGTCACCACAGGGTGGTAGGAGATTCACTTTCCACAACATTTATCTAATTGGCAGAACTAACTGCTTTGCTGCTCTTCTATCACATTCAAATCCCTTATTAGAAGCTATATTATTGTTACTGCTCAATAAGTGTGAATAAAATCTCAAAGGCAAAATTATACTGTAGGATATCCTATACTTAAACAAAGTCCAGTTCAACCAGGAAGAGCAAGTACTCACACATTAACTTGGTTCCTTTGTTCGTTGACATACTTCTCTTATTTTTCACAAAATACAACTTATCTTTAATGATTAATACAAGGAAAGTGCATGGGACACTTTTAACAAATTATTACATCATATATCATTATGCCGTCTAAATGACTATCACAACATCTACAAATATGGAAATACACAGGTACTCTTAAGTCAGAAATCCAGAGTTAGAAAGTTCTTTATTTTTTTATTACTTTTTATTTTTTGAGACAGAGTCTCAAGCTGTCGCCCTGGGTAGAGTGCAGTGGTCACTGCTCACAGCAACCTCAAACTCTTGGGCTTAAGGGATCCTCTTGCCTCAGCCTCCCAAGTAGCTGGGACTACAGGTGCCCATACAACACCCTGCTATTTTTTGGTTATAGTTGTCATTGTTGTTTGTCAGGCTGGGGCTGGATTCAAACCTGCCAGCTCCAGTGTATGTGGCTGGCGCCTTAGCCACGTGAGCTGGTGCCAGAGCCAGAAAGTGCTTAAAGAAATAGGGCCCCACTTCTTTATTGTACAAATATAAAAATTAAGGCTAGATGTGTTGTAAAAATCGCACAGATAATCTGTCTAATACAGAACTCTAGCAACTAAATCTGTTGAATACAAGTTATTTATTACCTTAAAACAATGCATACATATGTAGTCATGCAGATGTGCAAAACAATTAAGTTGATTATAAATAGGTATAGTGTAAAGTGTTTTCATCATCATTATTTCAGGATGGATTGGGAAAGTCATTGATATACTTTTTTATATTGTTTAGGATTTGGAAAATACAATTTTATTGATAGTTTTTTGCCAATCAGGTTAAAGATCAACATGTATGCATTTCAAGATCTACCCATATGCAAAATTTGAACTTGAAAAGTGTTTATTAGATTTGTTTTTTCACCAAATAACACCAATAATAAAAGTTGAATATTTATTACATTTTTAAAAGTTCATATATTTATTGTATGTGCATATTTTAGAAATGTCTTAATCCCTTCATAAAATTTTCAATTTTTTTTCTTATTTTCTACAAAAGTTGTAATCTAATTTATCTATCTAAACTAGAAACATGTTTGATGAATGTGAATTTCACATTCCAAAATATTTAAATCTATTAGTGTGATAGTCAAGACATGTTTATATCCTGTTTTAGTTTGTACATATCTACACACACACATATGTGTGTGTGTGTGTATATAATCTTTTTATAAGAGTTAGGATTATCATCAGTCTATGTTATCTGGAAGGTAAGGTACACTGTTTTGGGTTTAATAAGAATCATAACCACCCAAACTTTCTCTCTGAGGGCAGTTTCAGGAATTTAGTACAGACAAGTGCACCAAAACAAAACCAAAAGGATTTTCTTAGTTGTGGAAATAATGATTGAATTTAGGTGGGCTAAGAAATCAGAAACTCATAAAGCAGGTTACCTGAGAAGGAGATCCCTTTCAGTTTGGGTTAGGAATTTCAGGCTGTTTATGCACCACCTAAAACTCTAAGCTTAAAAAAGAAAAATACTACAAAGACATATGAATTGAACAATACTCAGTGTTGCAGCCCCTAGTGGGCCCTGTGGCCCTGGACTGGACCTCTGCAGAAAGGAACCAGGCATGCTGCGGATTAGAAGTACAAGCTTGTAGGAGGTGAGCTAACCTTAATTGCAGGGTAGCCCCAAGCAACCTCCACCTCTGCAGTAGCCTTTTATTGACAAAGCACAAGACAGGTGAGGGGAGTATTAGACAATGAATACGTACCTAAGGATCCCCATGGACCTGGGCTCTTTCTCCCAAGGAGCACCTGTGGATGAATCGCCCGAGGGTCTGTTCCCCAGCTGCAAATTACCTTGCTCAGAGGTTGTCTGGCTCTTGGCGTCCTCTACACTGCAGAACTTACACATGTCTGAAAACTTGACATTATTAACCATGCTATTATTAAATTTGATCTAAAAATCTCTTATAACCTATGTGACCCATGTATCTTTCATATTTCCAATCACTATGCATAAAAATCTCATTAAACTCAATAAGAAGACCAATAGCACAGTAAAGACTGGCAAAAAAATGAAGTAGGCCTCAAAATTAAGATATGAAAATATATGTAAATATCTATTATACAGTCAAATAGCACAAAAATGCTCAAATCACATCTCCTTGGTGAAATGTAGATATCATGTATTGGCAAGGATGTGAGTCAATTGAAATGTTCATACACTGTTGGCATTGTATTGATGGGGCTGTCTACAGCACACAAAACTAAATTGTAGTGGCAGAAAGCCTGAGGTTGTATACAAATAGGGGCATTGATTACAAAAGGACATATTGAAACTTTTTGGTAGAACATAAAAACCATGTCATTTGACTGGGATGGTGACTTACTAGACATACATACACATTTGACAAAATTCATTAAATCTGTGCTTTTAATTGAGTGAATTTTAGTTGTATTTCATGGAATATATACCTCAATAAAGTGGATTTATTTTTATTTTTTTTTAATTGTTAAATCATAGCTGTGTACATTACTGCAATCACCTGTACCCATTCTAAGATGCACCATAGATGTGGCCCCACCCATTACCCTCCCTCCACCAAAACCTCCCCCTCCTTTCCCCTTCCTTGGCCCTTTCCCCATAGTCTTGTGCTATAGTTGGGTTATAGCCTTCATGTGAAAGCTATAATTTAGCTTCATAGTAGGGCTGAGTACATTGGATACTTTTTCTTCCATTCCTGAGATACTTTGCTA
>CAUYPK010013277.1:0-15484 GCA_963574355.1 Loris lydekkerianus | reverse complement strand
ATAATATATAATATATAATATATAATATATAATATATAATATATAATATATAATATATAATATATAATATATAATATATAATATATAATATATAATATATAATATATAATATAATATATAATATATAATATATTTATAATATAATATATAATATATAATATATTTATAATATATATTTATATATATAATATTCAACCAACAGATGTAGTTTTAGTTTTTATCTTTGTCTAAGGAATAGAGAATTTTCTACCACAATAATACCACAGTAATGACAGGTATTCCTTACATATTTCATGGCCTCGCTAAAAAAATTCTTACTTTATAATCATTCTAACTAAAATAAAATTCACAGCCATACTAATTTTGATTAACTAATCATTATTTTCTAAAGTGAAAACATCAGGTTCTACTTTTAAGCAAAAATATTTATCAATCCCTGAGGCAAAAACTGATAATAACTTTCTATTATTTCCCTCTTTCCTACTGGTAATAGAACCTCCTGAATTTTAAATAGATGCAGAGAATATTAAGACATGGTTTTCTAATTGGAACACAAGAGCAAACTAAATATATGCTACATTTTACTTTGATGTTTATCTTAAAGATGATGTAACAAAGTCTGTAACAATTGATTCACAGAAACTTGAAGTAACTCATTTCTTTTTGAGGAGTTCAGGATAGCAGGTTGGGTGTGTTATTTTGTTTTGGACATTTCTGATTTCTGTTGTATTCACAAATGGAGATATCAAGTAGGCAGTTAGATGATTTTGATATGGATCTGGAGGCCTATGGAGAAATCTGAACAATAATTAGAAGTGGAATTATAAATTCAGAGGCATCACATAATAATGCTATTTAAAGCCATACAAAGTTGTTTGAGATTACCTAGGATGAGACAATATATGAGAAGAAAGCTATGATCTGTCCCTGTGGCATTCAGATATTATTTGTTGGAAAATGTCGGTGAGTCAGATGAAGCCCAGGAAAATGAGGATCTACTAGAACCCTAAATCAACTATTCAGGGGTCTTTCAAGACCAAAGAGGTCAAGTATTGGCTACTTACAAAGTAATATTTATAAGCATAGGGGGAAACTGTGGGAAGCTTCAAAGTAAGATTAAAATGAAGACTCAAGTGGCTGGAGTGCCAGCCACATACACCGGAGCTGGCAGGTTCGAATCCAGCCCAGGCCTGCCAAACAACAATGACAACTACAACCAAAAAATAGCCAGGCGTTGTGGCGGGTGCCTGTGGTTCTATCTACTTGGGAGGCTGGGACAAGATAATTACTTAAGCCCAGGAGTTTGAGGTTGCTGTGAGCTGTGACGCCACGGCCCTCTACCCAGGGTGAAATCTTGAGGCTCTGTCTCAAAAAAAAAAAAACTTGATTAAAATGAAAACATTTTAAAAACATTTTAATAAGAAAACAGTGCTTGAAAGTGTTCATCACTGAGACATTAAGTATTAATTTATTTATTGTTCCCATTTTATATATAGGAAAACTGAGGCACTGGATATTCAAATAATTTTTCCAAGAATCGTGTGCTAATAAGTGGCAGAGCTAAAATTCAAATCCAGGCCATTCGTTGCTGCATCGTCTGTATTCTTCCTAATTTCGTTGGGTTTTGACTATCAGGCTTCTGTCACCCACATGTATGTCTTGTACTTGACAAGCATCCAGTTGTTGGACCTTGGAATGTAGCTAACAGGTAAAACTTCAAAGCTGATGGTTTGAGAATGGAGTGACATTCAGATCTATTATCTTCAGATCTATAGTCCTTGATCCTGGTGACTCTGATCATTTTGTTTGCTTAGATCAGTTTTGTAGTTTTTGTAAATGCTGTATTTGTTTTGGTCTATTTTGTAATTTTTAAAGAAAAATTGATGCTCAGAATGGCCTTGGCCTCTTCTTCATTTGTCAGTCTGAGGTTGTGATGCAATTATTCTTTCAATGAATACCCGGAGGGAAGAGGATAGTAAAATCAACTATTGAGGGGTCGTCCGAGAGGGAGGAGGTGTAAGCACCGGCTACTGACAAAGTAATATTTACAGGCGTAGAGGAAAACAATGGGAAGCTTCAAAACAAGATTAAAATGAAATAGCCAGTAAGAGGGCTTTTCGATTTTATGTTAAAGCATTTCTCACTGTTGCTTTGGGCTGAGAAACAACACATTTTTTTCATGAAATATAAAATAAAATTTCCTGAATATAAAATAACACTTTTGCCAAGTCAAAATAAAAGGTGTTAAAACTTATAATGTTATAATAACAAATACCATGTGCATGTGTATTTTTATGTGTGAAATACTGTGTATTCAACCAGGACTAGCATACTACACTAAAGTTACCTTATCCATCTTCATTGAATTAGCTCTACTACTTACTAACCCTGTGACTTTGGGAAAATTACTTAACCTCTCAATGCTTCAGCTCCTCATCTGTAAAACAACAATAATAACAAGTATCCATTTATTAAATGAAAAACTGAATTTGAATTTTAAATCTGTACTGAATGAACAACAGATTGAAGTTTATATTTCTTAGTTGCCACACACCGCATAACACACACACAGACACAGAAAGGTCACAGTCTAACCTTTTTGTGATGTTCCCAGACAAATACAGCTTACGCCAATTGACTCCAAGTCACTCTGTAAATTATCTGCTAATTTAGCAGTAGTATTCCTAAAGCACTTTAAACATCTTGTATCTTCTTCACTCAAAAACAGCCAATCTGCTCTTATCATTGACATCAAATCCCATATATTATTCCAGTATCTTAAGGCCCTCCCAAGTTTGAGGATTACCTTATATGTTTTATTATCATTAACTTCCTTTTATCTATCTAGTTATTGTCACTTTTCTGCATATTTACCATTCTCACTATACCACCACTTACCTACACTGTTTTCTGAATTCTATTCTGGAAACTCCTTACGTTTAAATCTTCAGTGCTTGCTATATCCTACGAGATAAAGTTCAAACTTCATAGTTATCATTACCATGGATATGGGAAACTGAACCCACATTTATTCCAATCTCCTTCTACAGTATCTTCTGTACTGTAGAAACTGGAGAATTAAAAACTTTGTCTTCACAATTCCTTGAGCCTAGGCTTCTGGAGGCAAATGGTGTTCCACTTGTTAGAAATACTTGCATGAGACTTAGAAACGTGTCCTGGGAGTGCTTGGCAGATAGATTGTACTGAAGGACAAGAGGTGGGCGAGGAGGTAAAGATAACCACTATTGATTACTTTCTTGGGTATTTTCTGCTGTCTTGCACAGAAGTTAAGACAATTAGGTTTTTTTCATAGTGGAGTCACAAGTGACATGAGTATTGAGAGACCATCGTGGTGGCTGCAACCATAGCTTTCTGATCCTTACATTGAGCCTTCGTAGATACGGTATGGGGGTGGGCATTCCTTGGAAGATCCTAGAGCCCATTTATTCCATTTTTAAGCTCTCAAACGTGTTTATAATTGGTGGAATTTTGTCATCGTTTTCTTGTGTTTTGAGTGTTTTTTTTTCCTTCCTCCAAAATATTCTTGACTGTTTCAAATAAATATGACCCTTCAGAAATGATTCCAAATTTAACTTTTCTGCTTCTTTTCTATTTCTCTTCCCCTCTCCTCTCTTTTTCTCTTTTTTTCTTTTTTCTTTTTGAATGAAGTTCCACTGTGTCACACAAGGTAGAGTGCAGTGGCATCGTCATAGTTCACTGTAACCTCAATTTCCATCTCAAGCCATTCTCCTACCTAAGCCTCCCAAGTAGCTTGGAGTAGAGGCATACCTCAATACCTGGCTAATTTTTCTATTTCTAGTAAAGACATGAGTCTCACTCTTGCTCAGACTGGTCTTGAATGCCCCAGTTCAATCAATCCTCCTGCCTTGACCTCCCAGAGTGCCAGGATTACACGTGTCAGACACTGTGTTCAACCACTTGCCTTCTTTTCTACAATTGTCATTTCTTCCTCGCCTCTTCTAAACCAGTATATGCTCTAGACTACTGCCATTTTTCAAACTTTCCAAGTACTTGAGTGATTTTGTATATTTGTTTATTTTATTTCCTATGGCTAACAGTTGCTCTTTTACTTGTTTAGAAAAATCCCTTCTCTCTTTTCCTGGCTTAAAAGTAAAACCTTTCCAGACCTTTCAAGCTAAATTAATTTCTCCCTCCACTGGATTTTAACAACAACTCCTACAAATATCTGTCATAGGCTAGCACGGATCACACTGTGTTCTGATTATTAGTTTAAATAACAGGCTTGGCAGATGCTGAGCTCCCAGCAAGTGGGAAGAGAGTCTCATCCATCTGTGCATTGTATTCTAGGCCCTCGGTTTTGAAAGTTATACCTAGTATTTGTTGTTTTAAAATGCCTATTTTATATCACAGATAGTCTTTGAAACTTTGTCATTGACGTTAGCTGCAATGATGTTACCACTTTTGTAATGACTCAAACTGCAAAGCTGCTGAAATTTTTTGGTTATGTCCATTGATCCAACCCATATGCATACTAGGACATTCTAAAGTCTTGTAATACATCAGTAATAGATCTTACAATTTTTGTTTCCAAACTAATTCCCAGAATGACGTTTCTTAATGTTAGGTCGTTAATTCTTAAAAATATAATTATCACCATCTAATTATAGCTTATTTTGATGGAGCACTGCTTTAAGTGTTTTACACCTATTAGTTTCTTTAACCCTGGTAATAACCCCAGAATTCACTGCTAAATCAATTTGTAATATCATCAGGTAGTTCAATCATCTTAATCTTTTATTTTACAATTGCAAATTGAGTACCCACCATGTACAAACTAGCAGAGTCCCAGTCATTATAAAGTATAATTCTAGGTGGCTAGAAAAATATGGACATTTAAGGGTGGTGCCTGTGGCTCAAAGGAGTAGGGCGCCAGCCCCATATGCCGGAGGTGGAGGGTTCAAGCCCAGCCCTGGCCAAAAACTGCAAGAAAAATATGGACATTTAAGCAAAATGATGCCAGGTGTTTGATAAAGGCTAAGAGAACAATAATAAAGAGGTATTCTTTAAATAGGGTAGTTAAGAATAGCTCCCCTAGTGAAAGCTTGGAGAGATGAAATCTAGACTACTGGCAGAGAACCTGGCCTTTGACAGAGGAAAGGGTATTTCCTCTTGTAACAATTGTAAAGAAAGAAGAAGAGGAAAAAATCACTGGTATTTTGGGGGCTTTGATTGTAGAAAAATAATTTTTTTTTTGTTAATGACTGACATTTTCAGTACAGATTTAAAAGTCAATGAATAGATCAAGTAGCTCTTAAGATCAGAAAAACGTGATCCCTCTTAAGACTTAGCAAATGTCTACACACTTTTTCCTGTTCAAAGTGCTTCACTCATATTCTGTTTATCAGAATCTCATATCTAAATTATCATCCTGTTTAATTCAGTGCACACATTTGGTAAACAATAAAGAAGTGCAATCACAATAGCTGCTAATCACACTCTTGTTATTCAAGTTTAACAACCATTAAACTGGTTGGCATTGTGCTATGAGGGAGATGGGTGGTCTCTGATGAATGTTTATACCTCTACAAATAACTCAATTGTGACAGTCCAAAATGGAAAGGATTTTTAAAGGCTTTGTACATTTATACAAAAGCATTGACTTTGTTTGTTCTAAGTTAATAGCTTTTGCGAACATGTAGCCAAAACGGTTTTTGAATGAAAGGTGACCTCTGAAGTGAAGTCACCTTGCTCGGCATATCAGAAGGGAAAAAACTCATTACGTGTGGGCACTAAAGGACAACTGTTGTTATTTTGTGCGCTAGAGATGTAATGCACTCTGGACATCGGACTCCTCGATTGAAGTTTGGATAAGGATAACCACTTCTCTTTTCTGGTTATCTCCAAAGATTTTCTTATCACCTGCTTTCCAACATACGCTCAGAATACTTATCTAACTCTGGTTACCATACATAGTAAAAGATTAGCTAGTATAATAATTGCCGTAAAAAGAAAAGAATGGCATATGCTAAACATAATTAGAGAGCTAAGCAATGCTGTATGGCAATGCAGAGAAGGGAGTGAATTATTCCATCTACACTGTGTCAGTCCTGTGCTGTTCTGGGTGCTATTAAACTTGTTTGTAACCTAGTTTATTAGAGTGGCATTATTTTCGTTTCTGGTAAAGATGAGAAACACACCACAAATGCATGTGTTTGTACCTGTACAACGTACACATGTACAGTTTTCAGTTTACAAAGTACTTTCATCATAGATTAGAAAAACAAGAAAATTGACGAGGTCATCCAGCTAAAAAGGATTTTTAAGATAGTTTACCTAAACACTAGCTCTATGTTTGGTCAATGTTAGCTTTCTCTTTTTATAATTTATGTAAGATAATTCATCTCGTAAGATTCTGTAAACTGCTATTGAAATTGTTGGTAGGTATGACTTTGTATGCTGAAATTAGAAAAATAAAAATAAAACTTGGTCATTGGGAAATGAGTGGAGTTTTATTGCCAGTCAATTTATGCTGCTGCATATTTTCTTGCAGGAAAGTGAATATAAATGATGGCAGCTCTGCACTACATTTAATCAGATTATGAAATAAGTCACTCCTTTGGACATGTCAAATAGTCATAATAAAATTTTGGAAACCTCGTCAGTCAGAATCTATTAACTCTGTCCTTTGCATATTTATTTCTTTTGATTTCTCTACTCCTGTTTTTGTGTCTTATATTACATTAATTTATGTTCGAAACTTACCCAATAGCTTTTAACTTGGTTTGAGATCTACACAACAAGAAGCACATCAGTGTAAATTTTAAATCAAAACCTTTGAGCATGCCCTTTGTTTTCCTAAATGATGAAAAATAATTAAGGTAAGATGTGCTACAACTACCCTAAAATTATTAGTCTTTAGGAGAAAAATAGAAGTCAGAATACCTAGGGAATGGCTAATTCATTCTTATCTATTTGGTCATTCAACAAATATTTGTGGAGTTTCTATTCTATACCAGAGAGTGTCCCAGGTGCTTGATATATGATAAATGAATGAGAGATGTGACCCCTGTCCCATGAGCCCCAGAGGGGAATTCAGCCAATAACTACACATGTACACACACCTTCAAGATAAGTTTTGCAGAGAGAAGGAGTTTTGTGAAATGAATTAATGCAATACAATTTATGTTCAAATGTTTAGTCTAGGAATACAGTTTGGATTTTTACCAAGCACATGCCACACACTCTGTTCTACTAAAAACCCTCAACTCTTATTTTTTTTTGAGACAGTCTTACTATGTTGCCCTTGGTAGAGTGCTGTGGCATCATAGCTCACAGCAACCTCAAACTTTTGGGGGGCTTAAGCGATTCTCTTACCTCAGCCTCCCAAGTAGCTGGAACTATGGGCAACTGCCACAATGCCCAGCTACTTTTTTTGTTGCAGTTGTCATTGTTGCTTAGCTGCCCCAGGCCAGGTTCAAAACCAACAGACTCAGTGCATGTGGCTGGTGCCATAACCACTGTGCCATGGTAACCCTTAACTCTTGTGGCCATCTTTAAGTTCCTCCTATGCTATAGTATGTGTAAAAAAACTGGTATTTGGACATATCCATAGCAACTCAAGCAGTAATCAAAGACATGATATGATAGAGATATTTTCATTAGCTCTATTCAAAATATAGATATTTAGAAATAAGATTAATAAAACAAAATTAAAGTTTAAATGCTAAATTTGTCGATACGAACTCATTAGGCACATTATCTTCATTTAATATTGTGGCTTGAGAGTTAGAATTGGCTCTAATGGTTCGTTTGGTTAGTTTGCTAAAAACATAAACAAAAAGGTGGCCCACAGTGAGAAAGTTAGAAATACTGTTTTTTTTTTTTGTTTGTTTGTTTTTTTTAATGTACAAAAATGGATTCAAAGACTTAGGAAGATTGGAATGTTAAAGTAGATTTGTCATTTAAGACATAAACCCACCCTGAGATGATCATGAAGACAAATCTTCCATGGTGACTGAAAAATTTCTGATGGGGGCCTCTGCACCTTAGAAGTGTTCTGTGATTACTTTTCCTTGTAGACCAGACCTTACAATGGGAAACGTGGCAAGACAATTGGGAAACCAAAATGCAATGGTTGCAATTGGTTCCTGTAGTGCCAGGAATAAGATAGTGGCACTCAAATGCCAAATACAAGGTGGGCATGATTACCAGAATGATTGTCAAAGTAGCAATTAGAGCAGTCTGACTCACAAAGATCTATAGCATTAACTAGTACATCATGATGTTCCTGGAAGTAAAATAGATAGGAAGCCCACTAAGTTCTTACTTGATCTGTACAAATAGAAAATTCTAGGTCAAGTCAATGAAAGTATAACCTGAATTTGAGTCATAAAAATAGAAAATCACAGTCCTTCAATAAATTCCAAACCTAAGCAAGTTTATAAACCCAGATCCTCATAAATGAAGGAGAAGCTGCATCTCTTTGAGGAAGGATCCTAGTACCTATTAAAAATCTGTACTGTCAAACTTTCTCTGAGTCTTCCCCAAAGAAATACACAGGAAAATGAGGGTAACTTTGTATTGAAGAAAATGAAGAATCAGACCTTTCATGTTAAATAGTTGGAGTATTCAACATCACTCTAAACTAATTCCAGGAAACAACAAAAAAAAAATGTCACTGTGGTCCACCAATCAGAGCAGCAGCTTATGGAGTTCAGGTGATGAATGGATTTTTAGTAAAGGTCCATTTCACAGTGACTGCAATGGGTCTTTGACATTGTTCCCTGGTTATTTTCCAAGTTCTAAAGTGCATGATGAAATAGATATACTCAGGCAGCTAGTAGAATCTCCACATGGTTTTCCTGCCCTGTGGAATGAGATTTACTATTGTGGAAAAGGACCAGTGGAAGCCACTAGAACTGCCTCTATGTAGGAAAAGGAAAAAGCAAAAATAATATTGCATTTCAGGGAAAACTACAGAGGTCAGTGCCACCAAAAAAGACCTAAAACATGTAGAGGTAGTGATTCCCACCACATCCCATTCAATTCATCTACTCGGACTGTGTAGTAGACAGATAACACTGGGAGAATGACAATGGATTATTATAATCTTAATTAGGTGGTGAATTCAATTGTAGCTCCTGGACTAGATGTGATTTTATTGATTGAGCAAATTACCACAACCCAATATGCACCTATTAATCTGACAAATGTCTTTTCCTCCACACCTGTTTATAAGGTTCACTGGAAGCAATTTGCCTTTCAGCTGACAAAGCCAGCAATACATCTTCACTGTCCATCTCAGGAGTATATCAATTCTCCAGTCCTGTATCATAATTTGTATTGCAGGTATCTCGATTATTTTTTCCTTCTACAAGATATCACACTATCATATTCATTACATTGATAACATTATTCTGATTGGACCTAATGAGCAAACAGTAGCAGGTACTTCAGACTTATTGGCAAGATGTTTGTGAGAACATGAGAAATAAATCCAAGAGAAATTCAAGGGCCTTCTGCCTCAGTGAAATTTCTTGGGGTCAAGTGGTATGAGCACGTAGAGATATCTGTTTTAAGGTAAAGAATAAGTTATTGCATTTGACCCCTTCTACAATTAAATAGAACATAATGCCTACTGGACCTCTTTGATTTGGGAGACAACACATTCCTCATTTGGGTATGTTACTCTGGTCCATTCACCTCCTAATATCATCACTGTTGGGTGATCAGAGACGCGAGAGAGTCAGCAGCTTTGCCACAGGTGTAAACTCTTCCTGCAATGTTGATGGGCCCAGGAAAAATGACTGCACACACAAAAGATGATGTGTAGCAAAGAAACTTTATTTTGTGCCACCTTATATACATTGGTGGTCACGTAGGCACTTAATCTATAAACTTTACTATTACCTAAATCTTACCTAACTTACTCTATCTAAAATTAACTTGTGGGTAAATATCAAATCTCCACATTAACACAATTTCTTGTTTTTCACATTCCTCTCAGACCAGGCTTATATCATGTACTTCATGTGGGAGCTCTGTTACCCCACACATCACATCAAGGTTTAAGATTTCAACATATGAATTTCGGGAGCATATTAACTTTTAGTCCATGAAAGCTAGCATTCTTGAATATTTCATATTATCTATATGCATCAGAAATAATGGTAGAATGATTAAACACACATGAACATAGAGAACTCATTATACACCCAAACTACTAGACTCAAAGGAACAGGATACTCGATAGTATCATGTAGAAAAAAGTCATGTTCAAGAAAAAAATTATATATATATATATATATATATATATATAAAATGTATATGTATAACATATATATGGAGAGAGAGAGATGAGAGAATGGAATATTATAACTGGAACACATGAGAACTCTGTTCAGGAAAGCCAAAAATAATGAAGATCCTTCAAATTTCATGGGGTAAGACAACAGTGTAAAGCTCATTTGATTGAGAAGGTAATTTAAAAATCATAACGTATTGAAGGAATATCAATAAATGAGATAATAACAAAATAGTCATTGGAACTTACTACCTGCTCTGAGAAATAATAAATATCCTTTCACATACAATGAAACTTAAATACTAAGATATTTTTGAAATATTAAGATATACAATATAAAAGCTATAATCAAATATACAATTTTATATTTGAAAATTAATGGGGTCTTCCTGCTTTTGCCATTGGTCACAGATTGAGCACATATACATAAAATAATCTTTTGTACAATTTCCTAAGATTTTCTATTTTGGAAAGCCACTTCCTAAAATCAATTGTTGCATGATAATAGTAGTTGTCTCATATATATAATTTCTTAGATATCAGAAGAAAATACAATGGTAGTATCAATATTTTTCATGGAATATATATTAACACCTCACACAGCATGGCAATCCTCCAGGGAGTCTGGGAAATGCTACTAAAGGTCATGAGAGACTTTAATTAGGAAGAAATACAATCAAATTATTATTTTAAAGAGTTCAATGTAGTGATTATGTTTAGAAAGGATAAAAAAAAATAGATGAGTCTTCATGATATAGGAGTCCACCACTCAGGGCTGGACAGGGATTCCCCCATTATTTAGGCCCAGGTGAGCTCAGAAATCAGACCCTCATTTCTAGGCACAAACAGGCTGCCTTTTCCGGGACACACCCTCTGGGCTCTAACAAGATCTTGAACAAAGCAACCGGAGATGATTTTTTGGGTGGGCCCACCTTGAATAGGGTGCATACACCCTAATCCTCCCTGGCACAAAAATTGCCAAGACCTAACTTTGCCCCATTCAAATGTAGCCCCTCCTACCAAGTCCCAGCCAAAATGTAATTCTCCAGACAATCTATACCCCTAAACAAAGGACCTGTGAGAGATTTCCTACTTAGGTCTTCCCCTTTGCCAGAGGCTCTGGTGCCTTTTTTTTTTTTTTTTTTACTGCTTCTGTATTCCTTACTGTCTAATAAAATCCTGTCTTATCACTTATCTGTGGTCCATGGGTTCATTCTAGGAATCCCCAAGACCAAAAACCTACTGAAGAAGAAATTCTGGTCTCATTAAGACTAGGGGAATTAAAAAGTAGTTGAAAAAAATCTAAGAAAAGAATGATGAGGACCTGGAGTTTTTGGTTGTGACAATGAAAATAAGCAAATAAATAGAATAGAGAGACACTGACAAGTGAGAATGAATCTGATTTAATAGCCAATTGAATCTTGGAGTAAGAGAAAGAAAAAAAAATAAAAACAATTCCTATGTTTATGTTTTAGAAAGTAGATTGTGCTGTGTTACCATGTTAAAATTTTATTTGCTGTGAATTTTGGAGAGTCAGTGGAGAAAACCTAAGAAATTAATGACTGAATGCTCTCAGAAGATTATGGGATGTCCAGCATATGGGAAACATTCAGTGACTCTTCGCTGCATACATGCAAATTTTGTCTTATATCCAGAGAAGAAACTGAATTAGAGATATAGACTTTGTAATTACAGATATTCATTTGGTAGCTGCTAGAGAGGCAGGTGAGGATGCGAAGAGTAATTTACACTTTGCATTTTTTTTTTTTTTTTTTTTTTTTTTTGTAGAGACAGTTTACCTCGGTAGAGTGCCATGACGTCACAGGACTCACACATAAGCTCTTGGGCTTACGTGATTCTCCTGCCTCAGCCTCCTGAGCAGCTGGGACTACAGGTGCCTGCCACAACCCCCGCTATTTTTGTGTTACAGTTTGGCTGGCTGGGGCTGGGTTTGAACCCACCACCCTAGGTATATGGGGCCGGCGCCCTACTCACTGAGCCATAGGCGCTGCCCTACACTTTGCATTTAATAAATAGGGAGCCTTTTGTGTTTGGTAGAAGATTAGAAGATCTTAAAGAGAACAGTTTGGCAGAGGGATGAAGCCAGCTTGCAAGTGAATGAGGAGTGCATGAATGGAAGGGAAAAGGTAGTGACAAGAATGTAGAAAATTTTTCCTCAAAATAATCTGCTAGTTTTGTGCTATTAGGTAGATAGGTAGAATTCCCGCTTTCCTAGGGAAAAAAGACGAAATGTGGGAAGGGCCTAGGGGCTGCCTGGAGCAACTGGAAGGAGGACAGGGCAGGGCCTATCTTATTGCTGCCCCACCTTAATTTTATCCCCAACAACCAGGTCTAATTGCCATTGGAAAGGGGCAGAAGTGTTTACAGAGGAATGTCCTGGGGACAGGCAGCCAGAGCACAGTAGGATTGGGAAAGAGACTTAGTGCTAATTATCATGTCTGTTATCTGTCCATCAAAATGGTTCCATGACAACAGCTAAACCATAAAGAAGGCCCCACCCATATCATATAAAACAGAACCCCAGACCATGACCAGTGCCTTTCGCTGGGGGGCCATTGCTGTCCATAGCAAATGTATCTTGCTCTGTAAACCCCTATCTTGCCCTTGCTCTGTAAACCTATCTTTCTCTTTCCCAGTAAACTTTGTTTCACACTTACCTTGCTTTGGTGGTTCAGGTCATTCTTCATGAGTACACCAAGAACCGAGAAGGCCAACAGACAATTTCCTAAACCCTAGAAGTACCTCGAGAGACTCTAATTCCATCTGGTGTAGTGGCCTTAGCATTTGCATTTTCTAAAAGTTCCTAGATGATTTTAATATGCACTGAGGTTTGTGAATAATTTGCAGATTGTTCTTAAAGAAGTGAGATAAAACACTATACGAAACGGCAATCGGAGTTCAGGAAAGGTTATTGTTGCTGTTGTTATTTAAAATAAGAATGTTTAAGTTTGTGTGCATCAATAAGGATGCAAAAATAATATATGAATATAAACAGTGGTAGACAGTAAAAGAAACAGGCTACTTGATGAAGTATGATGCATACGGAGGTGGTAGGGCAGAGCAGTGGGACTCACTCGCAGTGCCTTAATGTTTGTGTGTTGTTATCAATCGTGGCATGAGCAATCTTAGCCCAAACTCTAATGTCTACAAGTAATTCTCTTTTATTAAAACAAATATTTACAAAATTATCTGAATGATACCTTTTTCACTCGTTTCTTTTAAAAAAGGCTCTAGTGAATAACAGAGAGAATCTATGCAACAGGGATAATGCCTGGCCTCATACTGTGCCTGCAAAACTCAGCTGCTTTGTGAGTCTGAGTCAATAAAACTTTAGGAACTGTTGGGGTGAGGGAAATCTTCCTTCTGAAGACGCACTAAAATCAACTGATGAAAGGCAGATTAATAAAAGTCACACTGATAGACGAATTTTCTTGCTGAGTCTTCGGTCTCAGGAATTGAAGAATTCAGACACAAGTAAACAAAAGCAAGAGAATTTATTAAGAAGGAAAGAGCAAAGCCAAGCCTCTGGCACAGGGAAGGGGCTCGTGAGCAAGTTACCCCTCTTGGCTCTTTTTCTAGGGGGGTGGGAGGGGGGTTTAAGCCTTAAGTGTTGTCCTGTTTATTGGTGGCACACTCTGGTTACTTCTTTCAAATTAAAATGCCTTGCTGTTATTGGCTCCCTGTTGGCCTGGTAAGCTCCCTGCATCCAGTCCCTTGGGGTTCTTTCTTCCACATTAAAGAAAGATCATTAAACCCACCTAAACCCCACATCCCAGCCAGGGACAGTGATTGACACATGATGCATACCTGGGCACTCCCTGGTGGTTATGAGACTTCCTGCTGGGCATTTTCCAAATCTGCTGAATGTACCAAACTCCCTCTCCTGACTTTCTTTTCTTCTCTGGGCCCCATTTCCTTGTCCCTGCCTCAAAGACTTTTGACTCCTATCAGTACCACATTTTATTTTAACATGGGGAGTACAGGGGGATGCAAATGAGTGATTACCCAGTACCCCAACAGGTTACAAAAATTTATATGTGCTTTTCATTATGGGACAGAGAAAATGGTAATGTAAATAATACTTTTGAGGAGAAGAAACTGATTCTTCAAGAAAAAAAAAATAAACAGGCTCAGCACCTGTAGCACAGTGGTTACAGCACCACCCACATACACAGAGGCTGGCAGGTTCAAACCCAGCCTGGGCCAGCTAGAACAACAATAGCAACTGCAATGAAAAACAGCTGGGCATTGTGGCGGGTGCCTGTAGTCCCAGCTGCTTGGGAGGTTGAGGCAAGAGAATCACTTAAGCCCAAGAGTTTGAAGTTGCTGTGAGCTGTAACACTCTACCCAGGGCAACATAGTGAGACTCTGTGTCAAAAGAAAAGAAAATAAAAAAGAAAAGAAAAGAAAAGAAAAGAAAAGAAAAGAAAAGAAAAGAAAAGAAAAGAAAAGAGAAAAGAAAAGAAAAGAAAAGAAAAAAGAAAAGAAAAGAAAAGAAAAGAAAAAAGAAAAGAAAAGAAAAGAAAAGAAAAGAAAAGAAAAGAAAAGAAAAGAAAAGAAAAGAAAACAAATTCCTAGAGAAAACAAACAGGAATTTAATTCTTAGAGAACACAAATTACAAATAAGAAGAAAACAATTCTTAGAGAAAACAAATAACAGAAATTCCAAATTCTCTTTGGAATTTGAATGAGCCTGAGAGGCAGACATTGTCTAGTTAAAAAAAAAAAAAAAAAAAAAAAAATTCCAAGTGTGGTTGCATTCTGTAGTCTTCATTCCTGATATACATAATGAAGTTTCAGGTAGGAGAGGAAGGCGATTGTGTTTCTTTTGGAAAGATGTTTTTCTGGTCAGATAAGAAAATTTCAGGCCAGGTGTAGTGGGTTGTACCTATAATTCTAGCACTTTGGGGGGCTAAGGGAGGAAGATCCCAAACTCAGAATAATTAGTCAGGCATGGCGGTTCCACGCTGTAGTCCCAACTACTTGAGATGCTGAGCCAGGAGGACAGGAGGATCATTTGAGTCCGGGAGATTAAGGTTACAGTGAGCTATTATGATGATGCCACTGTTCTCTAACCTGGGCAACAGAACAGGATTCTATCAGAGAGAGAGAGAGAGAGAGAGAGAGAGAGAGAGAAGGGGAGGGGAGGAGAGGAGAGGAGAGGAGAGGAGAAGAAGA
>CAUYPK010013276.1:0-30315 GCA_963574355.1 Loris lydekkerianus | reverse complement strand
ATGCAGGGCTTTCAACTCCTGGACACCCGTCCAGACCTTACACGCGGCTTTCACCTCGATTCCATAAGAACAGTGCTTAACCCTGAGTCTGGGTCTCTGTCACCTAATAGAAAAGGTAACAGACATATCAAAACCTCACTGTTTTTTGACAGTCCTCATGATCAAATCTATTTGATCTCTTGAGCCTGAATACCCAGAAAACCTGTCAAATCCTCTCGTAACATCTTCACCGTATTCTCCCCCATCGGGCAGCCCTGTCCAGCTCCCCGCACCCCACTCTCACAGGAGTGGGGCTGGCAGTGGCCAGTGGGATTTTAAGTGCCACTAACTCCAGTCCGTGGAAAGGAACGAGGAACACAGTGATTTTACAGCTTGTGAAACACTGGTTGGATAAAGTATGAAAGAGCAACAGACAAAACAGAGCAGGGACGATCACCTCCCCTCGGTTCTCCACTGGTGCTCGTCTGCAGCTGGGTCCTTGGCAGGTGTGGAATTGAGCAGCTGTGTCTCTCTAAGCAACGACATCGTTTCCCGTGCTCCTCAGCCCTCAGTGCTCCTCCACCTGGCACTACTAGGGCAACTGCATCCTCAGCGCTTCCTCATGAACTTCAGGGGCCATGAACTACTAAACAAGAGCTGCCTGAGCTTCAGAGCCACCCACGCCCTCGGAGGTGCTGCCCTGTGTCCAGAGGCCTCCACCGCACCCCATGCCCCCTGCACTACTGGACCCTCCACTTTGAACCTCGGCTCGGACACTGCCCCCAAGAAGCAGTCCTTCCCCAGTCGCTCTGCCCAGAAGCAGTCCTCTCCAGGCAGCCCCTGTGGGTGCGCACCATCCTACACCACACACTTCTCCTTGCATTTGTAAGGACCCTTGCTACCAGACAGGAGATTCCTATGGTCACATGCAGATTTTTTCACTCTCACTTTCTACTAGAAGTAAGGTGTCCAAAGGTGAACTCCTGAACTTTCTCCCCCTAAACCAGGGCCGCTCTCCTCACAGCCAATCCATGCCCCAAGCGTCTAAAGCCAAAGTGAACACAGACCAGAAAACAGCAAGAAATAAACACAACCAGCCTGGCCCTCACCCTGCACACGGCCCGTCAGCGGCTCCTGCAGCTCTGCCTTCAAAATCTTTCCAGAGTGTGACCTCCTCATCACCTCAACCAGACCGAGCTCACCTCCCCACACTGGCACCCACACTCTTGTTTTTATCCCCTCCCTGTCATCATCACTTGCCCAGTTACTCCAGAATTCTCCCCCCTGGTCTCTCCACCTCTGTTCCTGCCCTTTGCAGCATATTTTCCATGCAATAGCCACGTCTGTCCTTTTAGAACATAAATCAAACCATGTCACTTCTCTGCTTGAAATCCTCCAATGGCTGTTAATTTCCCCCCAAATCCTTATAAACTGGCCTAAAGGAATGCTGTTCAAACACTCCCCTATCTTGCCCTCTGTGGCCAGCCTCAGGGACCTTGAACCCATACGGATGTCCCCACCTGAGGCTTCACACGTGCTCTTCCCACCTGCGAGGTGGATCTCCCTTGGCTCAGTCCCTCACCCCTTCTCAGGCACCTTCCCTGTCTAGCCCCATCCCTCTTTCCTGTTTTCTTCATAGTACTGCTGACCCCATATATGACACATTTCAGTTATTCCCATCGGTTTTTACCTGTCTCTTCCGACTGGAGGCTCTAAGGCCCAGGGACTTTTGTTATATCCACTGCCATATCCCCACTATCTACAAGACTATGTAGCACACAGCAGGTGCTCCATGAATATTTCTTATTCAGCTTTGGGTCTTCAGGTGCATCTTCAGTGAGTTTCTGGCACTTACTAGGTACTTGTTAGATTACGTTTGCTGAATTGTGACCTCTCATCACTAAATTCCTATAAAGGCATTTTAAATTTCACTTCCTATTACACATAATTTTTAGGCAAAATGGCACCACAATTGACATTTTTATTGAAATTCTTAGAATCATTTTTCTAAGGACAGTCCAATCCAGTGAAAACTTTGGGCACTGATGTCCAACAGACATAGGCTGGATTGTAGCTCTACCACCTCTTAACTGTGTGTGCCTGGGCAGCTGACTTTGCAAATCTTAGGTTTCTCATTTTTAAAGGACCTAACACCTACCTTAAAAGATTATAATAAGGATCAGAACTAAATTATAGCTATAATTCTTGTTTTTCTTATTAATTTCTCTGAATGTTCTTGAAAAATCGCCCAACGTGGACTATTCTTTAATAGGAGGTATGGCACACGCCAGATTAAAAGAATGAAAGCAGCGTTGGTCTACTTTGGGAGAAGGAAATACCTAGACCCTTGGCCGATAACAGACACTGTTATCTCCAGAGCTGATAGGTTGGAAATGAGATGAAAGCTTTATCCTTCAGATACACTGTAGAGTCACAGGCATTTTCTTGGCTGGGGTGGGTTTCTCCCGTGAGGCCCCTCTAAAATAGGGCTGAGAAGCAGCAGAAAGATCTTGGCTCCTGGGCCTTATGAACGCCCATGACCTATTTCCCCTCAGTCCATCTTTAAGGATCGCCTCTGGTAGGGCAGTTTGGATAATGGGACTGAGTAAGACCAGCCGGCAGCATACTCTGAGCGTAGCCGGCATGAAAATATTTGCACACTGATAATGTTCCTTCTGTCTGTGCAGAATGCACCTGCTCCAAAGAGGAGCACTCCATTCTTCGTTAAATGCAAAAGGCAGAATCTTTATTATTCAGAAAAGCACTTTAAAGAATGTCCCATACACCCTAAAGCCTAACCCTTATTGTTACTTATGTATTATTTTTGAGACAGAGTCTCATTCTGTCACCTTAAATAAAGTGTCATGGCATCATCATGGCTCACAGCAACATCAAACCCCTGGGCTCAAGCGATCCTCTTGCCTCAGCCTCCCAAGAAGGTGGGACTATAGGTGCTCACCATGACACCTGGCTAATTTTTTATTTTTAGTAGAGACAGGGTCTTGCTCTTGCTCAGGCTGGTCTTAAACTCCTGAGGGCTAGGATTACAGATATGAGCCACCACATCTGGCCAGTCCTGACCCTTACGTCTCTTATTTTATCTTCCTTATGGATTATGCTCTGCTGTAGGCTGATTATTCTTCATCTGAGGACTAAAGGGAACACATAAAAATAGACAAAGAGCAATGATGGTATTTAAAACATGGATATTATATCCAAGAATCATAAACTATTTAGCCTATATTTATCATGAAATGATTTAGTGCGAATCTTCTTCAAGAAAGATTAACAGTAAAAGCCAAAAAGACATTATCATTTGAGATATTATGAGACAGTTAGAGCCATTAATCACTTCTGCCAATTGGTATCAGTCACTGATCTGCTACAAAGTGATGAGACCTAAGAGATTGCACTCGAAGTTTAGCTCTTCCCTTATTAACTGTGTGAATTTGAGTAAGCAATTTAAAGTCTCTGCAAATCAATTTTTACCAGTTGCAAAATGTACGAAAACTACCTGACTCTACAACTTGTTGAACGTTCAGTACAATGATGTACACAGAGTAGCATTTAATATACCCGGGGTGCCAAAAGTGTACACACATTTTAAGAGATGTTATCTATGCATTACTTTTCAAAGTTGAACTGAATTATGGTTGCAACATGCACTGTGATGTTTGCTCAAAGATGGTGTGAATCAAGTGAATGCTACTGTCAGCACAGTCACACAGTCAAAGAAAACAGGGGAGGCACAGCTGTTCTGGGAGTGCAAGACCCTTTCAAAGTGGCATTTGAAATACAAGCACGTTGTGGAAGTTCAAGGACTATGAAGGTGTGAGTGTGCAACAGAACCTCCAACATGCCCAGCGACTGCACACAGTCGTGTAAGTCGGCTATGCAGGGTGCTGTGTTTGATGTGCACAGGGAGATCCGGAGGCCTTGCACAGAAGCAAGTCCTGCTTCTTCTGGTGTGATGTTGGTACAGTTCACCACCAAAATCTGCCAAACAATTTCGGTGGATTTAGCAGGACAGGACAAGCATAAGACCCGTTCTTAGAACAGCAAAGTGGGAAGTTTCTATCCTAAGATTGTTTCATGCCCCGAGACATGAGAGCTCACCTCCAAGAAAATTCATCAAGTGCAGCTGACTTTTCCCCCATGTTCTCCTAACTTAGTACCCCTTGATATCTTTCGGGGCCTTAAAGGATGTGGTGTACGGTGGAAAACGGTTCATACTGCTGATACTTTGGAAGGAAACTGAAACTCAACCACTATTAGGTTTTTATAATAGCATTTTTTTCTCATCGGTGTTACAATTTGAATATTTTTTGCTTTCTTAAAATGTGTATACATGTTTTTGGCACTCTGTTGTACTACACCCATTGTAGGTGTTTAATAAAAGGATTATTAAAACCGTTATTTTAAAACCAGTAGAGTAATTCCTCTTATTATTTCTTGGCTAGAATTTATTCCAGTATTATTAAAAAAAAAAAAAAAAAAAAAGAACATCTTGTTAAAACCAAATGTCTTTGTGGACCAAGCTCCTTAAAACTTATGAAATATTACCTCCTTCTTGAGAGCTTTCTCGGCCTTAAGGATCACTAGAGCTAATATACTCATAATGAATAAACCAAATTAAGGGACAGGTTGAACTCTCTCCTTGCCACTCTGTCAAAAAAAATAATAGCAGCATCTATCACTTTCGTGCACTTGTCGTTTTCAGTAACATGCTTACATGAACTCCTCGGAAACACCGAGCTTGGGAGATAATGATCTTTCCCCAGGACTTTCTCAGGAGGAAGATAAGGGAAAAGAGTTCAGACAAAGGTTACATGAGACAGTGATGCCCTAGGTTACCCAGGAAGATAATAAAAATAAATGTTCTAGGCACCGAGGAACCACACTGTAAAATCATAATTACCAGGACCTACTTCTTATCTGGTACCATACATACTTTTTCTTCACTTAACTTCCAAAATGTAGGATAAAGCAAAAAACTGCTCCATTTTCCAAGCTGTGTCTCCCAGGGACCCCCTCCTCCTCTGCCAATGGTCAAAAAAGAAAACAATTTTATATTAACGTTGTCCAACCTAGCAGAAGATAAGCCTTCCGCTGAAATACTTCCTGTTTATTCCAAAGCTGATGTAAACTGTTCCTCTTCCTTCTTTCTGTTTTCTGAACACATTCCCTCGCTCCTCAGTACCATGCATCTGCTTGGCACAGGCAGCAGCATCTTAGGAAATCCCAGCTATTTGATGCAGCTCTTGCATAAGTCTGATAGCAACACCCGGATCAGTTCATTAAAGACGATATATAAATATACTGTGCTAAACTGTGAGAACGAGATGATCTTTAGAGATCACTATGGAGCGCTGGGCAGTCTCTCATGGAAGGGTTACAAGGACAACCTGCAGAGGCAGCTTCAAGGTCCACTCAAAGAAACACCCTTGGAGATAATAAAAGGGACAACGTTTATACTCAGACGTTAGCATAATGCTCAGAAATTGTTCATCGACATTCAGGGGGTTTTGCATTTACCGAAGATGTTTTTAACAGAAAGGAGTTCCTTTCAGAATTTCCAAGCACACATGAGGAGTCCAGCCCCAGGGACAGAGGAGGGCTCCGGGTGTCACCTGGCCCAAACAACAACCCGCAGGACTGTCAAGGTGAATACTCCTCTCCTTGCACTGGAGAACTGTATCTGCAAGGACCACACTCAGGTGTCCATTTCTGGTGAACACTGATGCCTGCAGCTGCCTGTGGACAGCAACGTTTTGAGGGAATGTGGTAGGAAGAAGAAAAGAAAAAACAGCTCGAAATTTAAATGGGACTAAAGGCCTTAATCTTCCTATTTCATAGTTTGGTACTTTAGAATCACAGTAATCTAAAAGGGCTCAGAGGAGAGATCAAGGTGAGTCTGCGGGCCCCAAACTGCAAGTGCTCGAACCAAGGGCCTCCCACTAAGCAGCTCCGGAACCAAGGTCAGATTGCTCTGCTCACCTTTTTTTCCAAAGCACTTTAAGTAAATTTCGACTTACATGGTTTTATTGGTTTTGCTATTATTCTACTTGGTTTTGGTATGCAAGATACTTTTCTTTATAATCACCTTTCACTCACAACCACGGACTCCATCTACCATTCAACAATTCTGGGGACTCAAGGACAGGAGACTTTGATACCCCAATTTCCATTTAGCCACTGTGGTCCTTGCCACGGAACATGTTAGACACTATGATCATTAACAACTACACACGCGTGAACAAGGGACTTCCAGCTGCTCCCAACCTAGACTCAGGTCAGGAGGAACCCTCATTCCCAGAACACACACTCACCCCAACTACAGATGCGGGATTTTAATATGGAAATCAGAGAAAGCTGGTACTGCAGTTTTAAAATGACACTTGAGGGACTGTATCTCTGAGAAAGAGCTCCTTTTCATTTCGAGAAAGATGATGACGTGATATGACTACATCTCTACTGTATGATTCTGTTATAAAAGTAGTACTGGGGACCTTTGGAACATCTGCATCTGAGGCATTTCTGGTCTCCCAACAGACCCCATGCTGTGTATCCCAGGAAGGGATGTGATTTGGAAGTCTGCATTAGGAGAGGACCAGAGTTCCCAACTTCTTTCCTTAAGGACCCCGGTGAAGCTACATCCCGAATACAAAACTATCACCAGTTCCCAGACAGCTGTGGAGCCCGGTGGCTGTGCCCAGCAGCCGTGGCCACATTGCGGGAATGCTGTCTCCACAGTCCAGCCATTACCAGCCTGACCCTGGGCTCTTCCTCTGCAGCGAAAAGCAATGTTTAACTTCTATCCCAATACCTGGCACATAGTTCACAAGTATACGCTGAATAAATTAATCCAGTAATTCCTTAATATAAACATACACCCCATCACCTTTAAATTGTGTCTGATGAATATTAGTCAATTTTCTCTTTCTCTCTTTCTCTCTTTCTCTCTTTCTCTTTCTCTCTCTCTCTCTCTCTCTCTCTCTCTCTCTCTATATATATATATATATATATATTTTTTTTTTTTTTTAACCTTAAATGTTAGCTTTATTTGCCTACACATTTGGGAGAGAAGTAGATGAGGACAAAAAAATTAATAAGAGGCATATCAAAAATTTTTTTCTTATTTTTTTAAGGAAGAGTAAGGCTGAGAGCAATGGCTCACACCTATAATCCCAGCACTCTAGAAGGCAGAGACGGGTGGATTGCTTGAGCTCAGGAGTTCGATACCAGTCTGAGCAAGAGCTAGACCTACCTAGCTGGGGCTGTGGCAGGTGCCTGTGGTCCCAGCTACTTGGGAGGCTGAGGCAAGAGTTTGAAGTTGCTGTGAGCTATGATGTCACAGCATTCTTCCCAGAGAGACAGAGTGAAACTCAGTCTCAAAAAAAGAGAGAGTATGTGGAATAACTACACAATACTTTTGTGCTGCCTCTTTATTTCAGTGGGAAATCACTGCGTTCTACAACCGGAGCACTCCAGAAGCTCTGAGACATCTGTCGCACAAAGTACAAAGAACGGAGTAATCTGACCGGAGACCTTCATTCCCGGTTAACCAGAGGCAGACTGTGGCTTACCACCTAGGGGCCTCCCACTTACCCCTGACGGCAGTGGACCTTACTGTGAGCATGACCTGCATTAGGGCTTCTCTTACAAAGAAAGGAGGAAACAACAGAAAGCATATGAAATTCAAGTGAATTAATTTGACTTTCCTCCGATGTCTCCTTTGAAAAACTGACATAAAGAAGCAAGCAGAGATGGTAAAGGTACTGAGTCTCGTTCTCTCCTTTAATATCCATGTTTTGTGGGGGTTTTTTTGGTGTGTGTGTGTGTCCAATTTTCCATTATTTACAAAAGATCAAAGGATCAAAATGTGGGTTCTCCCATCTTTGAAGAAAGGGAACTTGGCTTTAACCCAGATTTTTTTTTTTTTTATAATGAGTCTAACACAATCAAGATGATCTTTGGTTAAATATTGAATCCGTATTTCACAATACAGAAATGAAGTCTTTTAAGATCTCTTTTTACAAGTGCATTTATTATCTAAAATGATTTTCGAGTAACTTTCAAACAGGAGACTCATACTGCTTATTTTTTCAAGGACCCTGAATACTGCAACCTTCCAGATGTATACAGAACGTAGGCATACGTGCTGGAAAAAACGACAGAGAATCATCTCCTAGATGGAGATTAAGAGCACATGAAAATTAATCTGGTACAGATAAATCGTTTCAAAAGACTTCAAAATAAAGTAATATTTGAGAACAGCTATTTCAGAATAGCTTTCAATAAGACAAGATGATCAGATAGAATTACAGTTTGTTTTAATTCTCCCCCTCCCACCCGGTCAAATTCAGCAATACAAGGAAACGGGTGCAGATTTGGGAGAATTATTAGAGGGCAATTAGACTAGATTCTATTACCAGTGGTTGTTCCGTCAACGAACACAACACAGCATGTTAAGGCTAAGGACAGGATGCTGAGCAAAGAAGACAGGGATACAAATATTTCCCCCCTCAGAGACCTTGTAGGCTAGAGAAAAGACACTCAAGTCAAGAGCCCTAAAACACAGGTGAGTGATGCTGTGAGATGGGGACGTCTGGGCGCCACAAGACAGAGAATGGGCCTCCAACCTTGATTAGAGAGATCAGGAATTACTCTCAAGAGAAAGTGAACCTGAAACTCAAGAAGATAGCAAAGGAAAGGAGTGGTCTTTGTCTGTGCTGGGCGTTGGGGATGGTGAACACAGAGAGGCTGAAAAAGTATTCAGGAATCTGACCACAAAGGGAACTAACTCATCAGTGCACATGAAGAACAACAGACAAGCTCAAAGTTTTAAATTTCAGAGTAGTGAGGTCAGCGTGGTGTTGTAGACTCATCCTATGAGCTAGAGGGCGGAGAACGGATTAGGGGGCAGAACTGAAGTCACAAGTAAAAGAGGGGAGGACCAGGGAGAAATGTGTTTTGATGACTCAGGAGAAAGAAGATGCAGGCCTCAGTAAGGGTAATATCCTGGAAATGAAAAGTTTGGGGAGGGAGGGAGAATATGGGAGCTTTGGCCTTTCCCATTAGCTCCAGCTCCCACCATAAGCCACCCCTCAAATCAGCACCACCATGACCATCATCATCTAAGTGAAAAAAGGCTGCCTATACAAGTTCTCCACTTGCACATAGCCAAGCCCACCTTGTCTATATAGAGATGTCAGAGCCATCACTGAAGAGACGCTAACTAGTAAGGAATCCAGAGAGTAGGGCAACACGAGGAAAACAGCCTCAAGCAGGGTCTTGGGCGTTTCCTGGATGGTGAGTTTGATTCTTGTGGTTAGGTAACGTGGCTACAGTAGGGAAGACTTTGCTCTCCCAAGTGTTCCTGGCTCTTCCCTTTCTAGGCACACAGTAGAATTGCTCTTCCTTGTAAGCCGGAGTCCCTCAGTCATTATCACGAATTAAGACGTCTTTCCAAAGCACCATGTACGTCAAGCTCATGCAACAAGAGGATCTTTGTCATTCTAAGCCTCAGAGACTGGGGGGTTGGACTAGCAGCGGCACCCAGCCTTTCCTAACTGACCAAGCTGGAGAAGCCACAGGTCTGGTGTATGGAGAAAAAGGAAGCTGGTTACGTCTGTGCTGAAGGTGAAATACCTGGAAAAAAGGAAAGAGGAGGACAGAAAGATTAACGAGAAGGTGGCAGCTGAGAAAAGGGGAAGGCTTTTCTCTCATTTACGCATTGACGTAGCATCTCCACAGTGGCTCAGGGGTCCAGGGGTCTCCATCTGTTACAGAAAATCAGTACAACAGAGAGGGTAAGAGTCTAAACACAACAGTCACGCTGCCTGTGTTCAGCTGCCTCCACAATTCATTCACTACGTGACTTTGTGTAAGTCCCTGAACTTCTCTGAGCCTTGGTTTAGTAAGTAGGGATATTAATCATATCAGCAAAATGGGGATAATTATTTCTTTTTCACCAGCTTATGATGATTTAATGTGATAATTCATATAATTTATACAGTCTCTGACACATGTTAAGTATGCAAACATTAGCCATTGCTTATTATTTACGCTTCAGATTGCTAAACTCAATATATACAGAATGTAGTATCTTACAGTCATTACAGTTCATCTAGAACAAGAAGATCAGGACAATGGTTAATGGGTATCTATCCTAACAAAAATCTGCTGATGAAATATGACACAGCAAAGCTAAAAATTGTACTTCTAAGCTTGACGTTCATAGCAATGAAAAAATAATGACTTTGGTCATGTTAATACAGAGGCAAAGGCATAATTATAAGGTTACAAAAGCGGAAGAAAGTAAGCATTTTCTCCACTATGTCTTGTGCGTTAAATTACAACTCTTAATAACAACATAGCTGACATCAGCCCTTACGCTGTGATTACTTCTGTATGAAAGACTGTTTCCTCCTTCCTGTCCCCTCTTAATGGAAACAGAATGATAGAGCAGCTGTTAATGTAGTACAGTCCTCACCACTGATTAGGGTGCAAAGTTCATTTTCTCTTTGCAGGATAAAGCAACAAGAAATGTTAAATTGATACACGTTTTTGCATGAGATGTTGATCACAAAAACATACAATGTTTTTGAACATTTCCGAAGAGTAATCTGAAACCATACCCAAAATAAGGCACCATATTATGTAAGTGCTAATACAAATATAGGTCAGATGCAGAATTGCTCTTAAAATATACTTTCTTCCTCCATTTCCACCTGCAAATAATTATGTCTTTTATTTCTAAAGTAGTTTTATTTTCCTTAAAAGATGAGTCCACAAGATCTAGCCTCATTGGCACCAGATATGTATCTGCTTTATTTTCAACGAGAAATGTCAAAATATTAGGGTAAAGTTTAAAATCACCAAGAGTGGAATTGGAATGTTTCTAACACAAAAAATGTTAAATGCCTGAGGTGGTAGATACCCCAATTACCTTGATCTGATTAATTCGGATTGTATGCATGTATGAAAACATTACATATATCTTATAAAGATGTTCAACTATTTTGTACCCATAATTAAAAATAAAAAAATTTTAAAGGAATTATCAAAATTTAAGGACAATTAAACAGGAACACTACATTTTGAAATAAATTCCTTATTTAAAAAATGCTAAGTCTCAGAAATGTAGTCACTGTAAGAAATCATTATCACTTTCTTGGTATCACTTGGAAGTTCAAGGACAGACGGGATGTTTCTCACTCAGTACGTTTCTAACAAGAAGGTGGGGATTTCCTTGGTCCTCGAATCCATGAGAGCTGACAGGGTATAGCTATCCTCATAATATTCTCATATTCTACTTTATAAATATATAAAGTTTATTTCCCATATAATCTTTAAAGCAAAATGTATTCGATAGTCAAATGTGTTAAACACACAATTCTGAACTAGAAAAGCAATGTCTGTGAATTTGCCAGGAAGGCTATGTTAACCAGCGTGATTTAAATGTGTCAACTGGTCTGTGAAACTGGTGTATGATGCCCCATGATCATACCGATGTACATAGCTATGATTTAATAAAAAAAAAAAAAAAAGAAAAGCAATGTGTGTGTTCTCTTCTTTTGAAGCCAACACCATTTCAGTGACTGACCATCCACCAATCAGTTATCACGAACTCTAAGTAGGGTGATTTTCACAAGCGTATAAAACCAACATATGCTGGACTGGACATTTTATTTTTATTGTATATGCAAGCTGGCTCCTTGGTGCCCAAGGTGAACAGCTGTCATTTGCTGCAGGCCTTTTGCTAACACTGCCTGTAATTCCTAAGGGGCTTCCCAGCCTATAATAACTCTCCAGCTGCCACAGTGCACACTGCTGGGTGCTACTGAGTAATTTTTTGATTTACAGAATTCCCTAAAAAGCACTCCTCGAGATGGTATTGCTCGGATAACACTGTTTGGTATTCAGCTACGATAGCAAATATGAATTCTTCAGCTATTTGCTATGAACAAGTCTTTCTGACAAGCAAGGCCTGGTTTGAAAGGAACTCTGCGTCAGCCACGCGGGAAGGAAATTAAGCCTAAGCATAAAAAATGAGGAAGCAGAAAGCAAAACTAGAAACTTCCTAATTTAAAGTTGCAGACAACATCAGTATTGAACCAGTTACAACAGCCTTCTGCGTCTTTTATATATAATAATTTCCCTCCTTCCCAGGCACCATCTCCAAGATTAACAGAAATAGCATAGCAAGAAGGAACTAAGAGAGAACGGACCAAAATCTCACCCTGTTTCAAAATCTTAGGGTCAACAATGCCAGAAAGTATAGTGTGCAAGTCAAAAGCAGTTGTAGGCCAAAAAGGAAAAGAGGAAGAAGCAAACTTTAACTTGGAGTAAGCCTTTAAAATAAAGACTGATTTTTAAGAAAATGAAAACTTTTTTTTTTTTTTTTTTGGAGACAGCCTCACTCTGTCACCCTCGGTAGAGTACCATGGTGTCACAGCTCACAGCAACCTCCAACTCCTGGGCTTAAGCCATTCTCTTGCGCAGCCTCCCCAGTAGCTGGGACTACAGACACCCACCACAAGGCCTGGCTACTTTTTTTGTTGCAGTTTGGCCGGGGCTGGGTTTGAACCTTCCACCCTCGGTATATGGGGCCGGCACCCTACTCACTGAATATTTTTGAAAATATTTTCAAAGGCCCACTTCCTCACTCCAGTCCAAGTACTCATAGGAAGTAAATGCACTGAACGGGTTTCCACACGGGGAGGGACCCACTGCAAGTGCAGAGGGAAGCTGTGAACACAGATCAGGTTCAACCTCAGGAAAGGCTTGAGAACAGACGCTAAAGGGCTTCACCGGGTGGGAGGAAAACCTGCCCACTGAACCCGGAGTTCTGTAGGGCCCAGAAGAGGGTGGTTGGGAGGTAACCAAGGTAACCAGTGACCAACGGGAAGAGACCATCAATGACCAGTAGGAAAGGGCAAAACTGGCTGGAGGGGCAGAGAAGCCAATGAAAGACTTACAAGCCTTTGAAAAGCAGAGAAAGAGCTATTTACACCTCCCAGATCCATGCCCATCTCTCTCACCTCTGCGCCTTCTCTTTGGAAGTGCTCTAAACTTTCTCTTTGTTCTGCCTAAATAAAATTTCTCTTTGTCACACTGACACTTGTGCAAGTTACCTTTACTTTCTATTCACCCCACTGGTGCTGTTCATTTTATTTTCTTGTTTTTCTTTTTTTTTTTTGGTTTAGATTACCGCCATGCTCAGTTGTTGAACTTTCTAGCTCAGGTGAGAAACTGAGCCAGGTCAACAGGTTTGGGGAAGCGGGACGCTGACCCCCACATCATTTCGCCAGGAAAACTGCTCTCATGATGAAGTGAGACTCAAGTGCCCACAGAACGGTGGACTCTCCACCACCCGACGACTGCAGCAGAGTTTTCAGGACGGCAAAATGTTTTCACTAATGAAAGTTCCAGGGGCCTTAGATGCCCACACTCAGAAGCCCACTCCACAGATGGATATTCCTGAAATCCACACCTCACTCTCATTCCTGGGCCATCTGTTCCTCCCAGCCATTACCAGGAATTTACCAAGTTACTGGGTTCTCCTGCTCAGAACAGGGTAACCACCAAGGCCAAGGGCTCATCTATTTTGTGGGGTTTTTAAATGACAAGGTCAGAGAAAAGGGGATACTTTAAAAATATATTTAAGAAATGAACGAAAGGACCAGCTTATTCACGATGCTCTTTCATCTTGATGATGGAAAGGAATCCTTGTTCTCCACACATTCTATTTACTAGTAGAATTTTTCAAGTCAAAAATCCCATGATTAAGGAGACAGTAGTATATTCGTGCCAGTTCTTCACATTATCGGTTGTTGGTCAAGGGAATTTCCCAGTAAACTAAAGTTTATTCCCTTCCAGTACCAAAAAGGGCTTTAAAAAACACCTAAGATGGAAAATATTCCCAAAACCTCTGTGTCTTGAGCCAAAATGTTCAACACACTAAACTTCCCACAGTTTCCCCAGAAGCGGCTGGACTATTGTTCTGGATGTCAGTTAGTATGAATTTAGGGAATGTGAACTCATTTTAGGATTAGTCTAAAGCAAAACAACAAGACAGACTTGATTTTTTTTTTTAATCTGGCAGTCAAAATATATATACATTTTCTCCACTCCTTATTTCTATCTGCAGAGTTAGCTAACAGTTGATAAACACACACAAAACAGTTAAAACCAGAGTGTGGGAAGTCCCTGATTTGCCAGTTAATTATATTCCAGAATGATACTTTAAAATGGTTATTAAAAGCCAAAAATTCCGTTTTGCACAGAAATAATGTTATAAATCATAGTTAAGTTTCAAGGGGTATCTCTATGCTCTTAAGACAGCATGCCTGCGAATAACACGTAAGTAGACTCTCTCAGGCCCAAGTGAAAATACTTTGAACCCAGCAGGAATTGAAAGCTGTGGGGGAAGGGCTGGGTGCCGCTCTGCCACTCTGTTCATGGCTCTGTCACCAAACATTGCAACAAATTCTGACCCATAGCAGGCACTCAGTGTGAGTGAGCCAATGAATGACTCCAACCACGACCATCTGCAATTTGAGAGTCAGAGAGGGTGAGGCATCAGACCAGGTCCCAAAGGGAAGAAATACTTCAACGCAGCACCAAGGGAAGAGAGAAGGGGAGAGGAGAACAGGGCTTGTTGTCAAGTGTTCTTCTATTGGAAAAGGCTGATGGAGACTTAAAAATGAACTAAGATGTTTAAAGTGGAAGGATCTCCCTCTTTGCACCCTCCTGGAGCCGCTGGACACATCCACAGAGGACACAATGTCAAGTTTTTCTGATAGTACCCTAGACATGTTCTAGTCACATTCAGTCATAAACATACAGTAGAACGTCTGTAAGTTGACCACCCAAGAGACTGTAACAAACTGGTCAACATACAGAGGTGGCCAAGCTAAGGAGCTAGGCCTACTGTACTGACAACGCACATGTGGTGCATGTCCAGTCTATGAAAATTAAGTCAACTTATAAGGAGGTGGTCAACTATGGAGATAACTATTTTATGTCTATAACCTTCTGGCCCTTAAAAAAGAATGGAAGCATCTGATACACAGAGTCCCACAAGCTGCTTTTTCCATGGGCAGCTGTGGACTGGCCAGACCTCCCTTTCCCTTAAACGCTCGCTCCCTGAGAGCTCCGGAGACCAGGCTCCTGGTTTTTTTCCAGCCTCACTGACCATCCCTGGACTGTGGACACCGCAGGGCTTGGTCCCTGCAGCTCAGCTCTCCTCCATCTGTATGCAGTCTTCTGGCTCTAGATACTGTCACCACCGTACCTTTCCTGGATCACTGTCATGGGCTCCTAACAGGCCTGCCTGCCTGCCTCACCTCCTTCCTCTCCCTCCTCATAGGTCTGTTTATTCTGTACTCAGCCTCCAGCCTGCCTCTGTGAAAATACAAAGTCGGGTCTGTGCTCGGGGCCTTCCCAGTCCCCTCCACCTCTGGCACTTAGGGAGGCCACAGCCTTCCAGGGGCATATGTGGCAAATGCCTTCAGAGACCTCACCTCCCCCTCTCCCGCCTCTAGGCTCCCACCACTCCACCTTCCTTGCTGCGCCCACCCAGATCCTTGCACTGGGAGGTCCCTCCCACACCTTCTTCAGGACTTTGCTAAAATGCATGTCTCTCCTAAAGCCCCTCCTACCTGACCTCCCTGAAATCCCACTGCCCTTCCTGTCCCCTCCCTTGCTTTGTTCTGCCCCACAACTCTCATCAGACCACCTCTATATGGATGTCTTGGCCTTTTCCAATTCTCACCTCCAGGATGGCAAGGACTTTCATCTGTGTGTCCCCACTTCCATCCTCAGTTCCTGTAATAATCCTGGGACTTAACAACAGGTAATCAGAAAGTAGTATTTGTTAAATAAACAAATGAACAAGTGATATATTTTGAATACTATTTCTTAATAGTTTATTTGACTAAACTGACCCCTGGTAGTTTAGCACAGGACCAGATGTCCAGTATAACATGTAGATGTTGATACAAGCAGTCCCCTCCTGACCGGCACATGGGGCTCCCCCATACTCCCCCCCAAAATGCATCATTTTATACAGACACATATGTGCAGATAAAGAGGAGTATTAAAATGAAAAGATTTAAGCTCTTTCTTTTGAAACCAATATTTCAAAATGTAACAGAAGTAAGTAGAACTAAAAAGTATTTGAACCCGCCTGTTTGGCAAATTAGCAGGCAATCTGTTTGCTCGGCAGAGACGTCAGCTCAGATTGTGTGTCAAGCCACATCACTGGAGTGAATTATTACGACGAAATTATAGGGTTGATAAGAGAGAAAAACTGCAGGGAAAATGACTCATCCTAAGCTGTGAGGAGAGAAAAATGAGGCTTGAAACAACAACAAATCCCCAACAGTTTGGTGAAGGAAACATCACGCTTCTGTGCTGCCCAGCACCACGTGTGGCCTGCCGGCAGGTCACAAGCATAAAGGCACCTGGATAAGCTCGGGAGGACCGCAAGGTGCCTGGGGTCTCGCCGCGGAGGAAGGGGAAAGTGATTACGAATAAACTCCCCGGTCTCCAGCGCTGTTCTTTTAACCAGCCTGCCCTCAGTTGCTCCCCACATGTCCACATCTCTCCCTGCGTTTCTCCTTTTCAAGAATTCTCAAGGAAAATAGTTATCACCAAAAACCACCCTACCTTAACAAACCAAGTGCCAAGGATGCTTTTAGAGCATTAGTTGGCTCCTCTAAAACGAAACTCCATTTTTTAAAAGAAGGTGGTAAAGCCACCAGCTCGTCCCCCACCTCTGGTCCCTAAGGGGCTCTGCAGAGCTGCAGAGCAGGGTGTGGGAGGTGCCCCTGCTAGCCTTTCCTGCCTGAGTGACTATAAGCCTCCACCAGGGAGGATGGAGACGCATTGTAACTTTTAACCATGAGACAATCACAGGTTCACCCAACACTCAGGACAGCCTTTGTTTTTCCTTAGAAAGGATGTACGTCTTTCACGGATAATCTTTCCCCCAGTAGTTATCTCACAGATTCACACTGTTCAAGGAAATTGCTAGAATGAGGAATATCACCACCATGTGTGCTATACAAATGTCGGTCAGCACAGCCCATGCTAAAATCTCTGCATGTAGCGTCTGCATGTAGAAAGCAGCCAAAGTCTCAGGAATGAAATTACTTTTGTCTTTTGGGACAAAGCAAAGATCTCGTCTATGGTACTCCGCTACATTTCCCACTAAATTGTGCAACTTCATAAAAGGCCAACTAAAAAGCAATATACAGTAATCAACAGCAATTTCCAATTTCAAAGATGTTAAATGACAGATACCCCCAAAAGAAATATGCTTCAAATCAAAGAGAAAATAATCAAGGCCAAATAAACTAGGTCACTAGATTTATTTCTGAGCTGTCTGAGTTGGATGTGTTTCTGAGTCCCGGGGTATTAACCTGTAAAAGACATCAAGCTGCTGCCTCATTTTAGAAAAGAAGGGACCAGAGCCAGGGTGGTTAAGCACCTCCCTCATGAGTTAGAATGGTTTGGTTAGAAAATGCCAATGTATAGTATGTTCCACATGAATATCCAATCATAAAACAGGTAGCAAAACCTTAAACCAGCTTTCCACCAACTTCGTTATACAGCATAACATTCTTAGGGATATCTTTCATTTGGGGGAACACAATTAGAAAATGCTGCACTAATAAACATTGGTCTTTTCCTTCCAAATGATACCACCCATAGTCCCTTCCCCCACCTCCCTGGGTAAAAACAATACCAGGGTAGAGCTCCTATTCAGATGGACAAAGAAAACATAGCAGAAAGAGGAGCAACCATGAAAAAATTAAACTGTGGACTTAATGCAACTCCTGTTGCCAGAAGAAGACCATCACATCAGCAGAAAAGAGACACTGCGGGGAAGGGCCGGGCTTCACCTTATGGGCCCCGGGGCCCTGGGTAGGGCTCTGGTTACCTGAACTTCCATTTTAGTACTGGTGAATGGGAGCAATGATTAAGATAACATCCAGAAACCAGAAGGGCCTTTCAGTTTTAGTACAAGAAACTTTTAGGAATGCACAATTTATCATGTGAGTAAAAATTTGCCAAAACATAAACTCTATAATAGGTGGTATAAAAAACAAATGCCGAAAGAGATGTGTTTCTATAGCCTACCGACCACTCTTTAAACAGAATAGTGAAGAAAAAATATCATGAGTAATTATCAATATTCACTTAAATGCTTGTCTCCAGTGAAGATAACGATTCCTGGACGCTTCGGGATTTTTACCACACAGAGAACCATCTATAAGCAGGAGTCCCATTTTACTATTCGAATAAATGTTTTCAAGAACTGGCCTGGTATGGAAACTACAAGGCAACAATTTGCCTTTTAAGCATTTTGTCTGTATTATTGGCTAACTTCAAATATACCTCATTATGGTACTCACCTGAACATACACACACAAAAAGACCCCAGCTAGAATTTCGTTTCTGTTTTCCATGGGTGAGTGGTACATGTCTAGTGACCATTTGGAGACCACCGCTTAGGTACACAAAGACCTAATACTCTGCTCACCCAGTTAATACCCAGCATTATCTAGTTTAGCATCAAAGGCCAGGAACTTGTCATGGCCATGTGCTAATGACATTCAATCATAAACTGCACCATGACAAACATCATTAGCTAAAGAATAAGGATGTCATAACAGGAACTGTCAGAAATTTAGAGTGATTACAGCATTTATAAAGGCAAACTGGCTTTGGAATTAGAAAGTCTCATGCTAAAATTCAAAATGTGCATTTTGGACAAGTCACTGAACTCTTTAAGCTTTAGTTTCCTCCTGTATAAAGCAGGACACAATATCCATCTGGCACAGATGTGACAGGTCTAGAGGCAACACTAGACCCCACTGGAATACAGGCTCTATGTTGACAGATTTTTCTGTATTTTGCTCACTGCTATGGAGAAAGCTACCTGGTATATAATAGGTGCTCAAGAAATACTTGGTGAATAAGTGAATGAATAGAATGGGACTAACTAAATAGACACTCAAAATGTTATTGGAATTAACTTAGTCACAAATATTGGAATACTGAGAGTGAGTCTCAACCGTAGTCATAATAAAAACCTTCATCACAACATACAATAATAACAGTTAAATTTTTAAGTTGTGCCAAGCATGCAATTAAACACCATCAAACAACATACCTCAAGAGGTTGTTTACAAGTAAAGGGACTTTCTCTGTAGAACAGAAATTTATTACTTTCAACGCAAACTTATTTTTAAAGTTACATAATAATATATAATATGATCACTGTATATCTGTAGAATAAATCATGATCCAGATGAAAGAAGGTATTTGTCATGTTAAGGCACATTCAGTATCTTTTAAAGCAGATTCAAACTTCATCTTTTCCTCAGTACACATGTACAGTTTTGAGTCTTTATGCCAGAAAGTCTTCAGAGCACACTTTTATTCCCTTAGTTTTTGACCAATGTCTACAATTTAACAAGTTGAAAAAAACGAGTAACTAAAATTGCCCTTAAAAGACATCCTAAATGTGGGTGTATTATTATTTTTTTTTTTTTTAATTGAGACAGTGTCTCACTTTGTTGGTCCCAGTTGAGTTCTGTGGAATCATAGGTCACGACAACCACAAACTGTTGGGCTCAAGTGATCCTCTTGCCTCAGCCTTCTACTGAATACAGACACCCACAACGCCCAGCTTTTTTTGTTTGTTTTGTTTTCAAGAGATGGGTTCTCACTCTTGCTCAGGTTGGTCTCCAACTCCTGAGCTAAAGCAATCCACCTGCCTCGCCCTCCAGAGTGCTAAGATTACAGGCGTGAGCCACCATGCCCAGCCAGTGCAGGTATATCTTAAACAATGAAAAATAACAAAGCAAAGCAACAGATGAGTTTTCTATTTCACTACAATGCAGCACAAATTACATTACAAACACTATATTTTATTTTTGTTTATTTTTTTGAGTCAGAGTCTCAAGTTGAACGCTGGGTAGGGTGCCGTGGCATCACAACTCACAGCAACCTTCAACTCTTGGGCTCAAGAGATCCTCCTGCCTCAGTTTTTCTATTTTTAGTAGAGACGAGGTCTCACTTTTGCTCAGGCTGATCTCGAAGAGTGCTAGGATTACAGGCGTGAGCCACCAAGCTCGGCCCACAAACTACATTTTAACAACTAAAGAGAAGTAATATCAAGGACCTCGTATCAAGAGCATCATAGACTTAACAAACAGTGCTACCAAAAATGAGTCATTCCCATTAAAATCTTCCATAAAAACTGACATATATGCTGTAAGCATAACACAAGGACCACACGAAAACCCTGAAAGCCCTGGTTTCCACACTTCCAGATTTGTCCAGTGATGTTGGACGTGACTACCGAAGCAACAATTACCCATAAGGGTTTCTCATTAGAAGCTTCTCAAGAGCGAATCCCTTCAAATTCTTTTGTTTCCCCACATCTTCCTTTGATTCTTTTCTTCTTCAAATTAGTTTAAATTGGGCTTTTGTCAGCTGAAACAATAAACTAACAATTCAATGTAAAAAATGGATTGATACTATAAATCTGATATAAATAATGTACAATTTTGTGAAACAAAATGTAATTTTTCTTTACGTGAATCTTTAAAATATATTCAACATTTACTATGTTAATATTTCTTGGTATAAGCTTGTTAATTGTCTTTTTCAAGAAAGATTATCTAAGGTCATATTACTTCCTACTAGTGGAGAGTTTTAAAAACATTTTTACATAAACCCAGCAAAGCAGACAAAAACATATACTGAGGATGGGACCTCCTACTCAATAAATGGTGCTGAGAAAACTGGAGAGCCATATGCAGAAGAATGAAACTGAATCCCTATAACAAAAATTAACTCAAAGTAGATTAAAGACTTAAATGTAAAGCCCGACACTATAATAATTCTAGAAGAAAACTTAGGGGAAACTCTTCTGGACATTTGCTTAGTTAAAGAATTTACTACCATGACCCTGTTTACCAATGGTATGATCTTACATCCAGAAAACCCTAAGACTTCACCAAAAGACTCTTAGAACTAATAAATAAATTCAGTAAAGTCTTAAGTTACAAAATTAATGAACACAAATCAGAAGCATTTCTATACACCAGTAACAGTCAAGCTAGGAGTCAAATCAAGAACTCAATAACATTTACAACAGCTGCAAAGAAAATAAAATAGCTAGGAATACACTTAACTGAGGAGGAGAAAGACGTCTACAAGGAGAACTATGAAACACTGATGAAAGAAATCAGAGAGGACACAAACCATTGCAAAAACATCCCATGTTCATGGATTGGGAGGATCAACATTGTTAAAATGTCCACACTACTCAAAGTGATTTACAGATTTGATGCAATTGCTACCAAAATACCAATGTTATTTTTCACAGATTTAGAAAAAAAAAAAAAAATCCCAAATTTAATATGGAACCCCCAAAGAGCCTGAATAGTCAAAGAAATCCTAAGCAAAAAGAACAAATCTGGAGACATCACATTACCTGACTTCAAATTATACCATAAGGCTATAGTAACCAAAACAGCATGGTATTGGTATAAAGGTAGAGACACAGATCAATTGGAGCAAAATAGAGAACACAGAAATAAAACCTTATAACTTATGACCAACTAATTTTTGACAAAGCAGACAGAAAAATGCACTGGGGAAAAGGATATCATCCTATTTGATAAATGGCACTGGGAAAACCAGATGGCCACATGCTGAAGAATGAACTAGGATTCCTATCCATATATACAGATTTACTCAAGATGAATTAAAGGCTTAAATGTAAGACCTGAAATCGTAAAAATTCTAGAAGAAAATATAGGAAAAATTCTTCTAGACATTGGCCCAAATAAAGAATTTATGAGTCAGACCTCAAAAGCAAATTCAGCAACAGCAAAAATAAATATATGGTACTAAATTAAACAAAAAAGTTTTTGTATAGCAAAGAAAAAAATCAACAGACACAATCTACAGAATAGAAAAAAATATTTACAAATTCTACTTCTGACACAGAAGCTAATATCCAGAATCTACAAAGAACTTAAGAAAAAAAAAATAATAATAACCCCACCAAAATTAGGAAACTGACATGAATAAGTTTTTTCAAAAGAAGAGATACAATGGTGGACAAACATAGGAAAAAATGTTCAACATCACTAATTATCAAGGAAATGCAAATTAAAACCACAAGGAGATACTTTACCCCTGTCAAAAAGGCCATTATTGAAAGCAATAGGTGTTGGCCCAAATGCAGTGACAAGGAAAGCTTATACACTGTTGGTAGGAATACAGAGTGGTACAACTGCTGTGGAAAATAGGACAGAGAATCCTCAAAGAACTAAAAGTAGACCACTGGATACGGCAATCCCACACTATTGGGCATCTACCCAAGGAAATGAAGTCATTTTATCAAAAAGACACCTGCACCCAAATGTATACAGCAGCACAATCCACGTTTGCAAAGACATGGTATCAACCTCAGTGCCGATCAACCAATGAGCAAATGAAGAAAACGTGGTGTGTACACATGTGTGTACACACACTGTGAAATACTACTCAGCCATAAAAGAAGAATGAGATAATGTCTTTTGGTGGCAACTTGGAACCGGAAGCCATTATTTTAAGCAAAGCATCTCAGGAAAGGAAAAACAAATACCACATGTCCTCAATTATAAGTGGGAGCTAAGTGATAGATCCACGGTCAGCACAGTGATAGAATGAACTCTGGAGATTCAGAAGCAAGCAGGGCAGACGGACAGGAGGTAGGCGAAAAATCAAAAATTACCTATCAAGTACAATGTGCACTGTCTGGGTGACTGGTACACTAACAGCCCTGACTTCATCAGTTTACAATTCATCCATTCAACCAAAAGCCACTTGCATCCCCTAAATCTACTGAAATGAAAGAAAAAAAGTAAACAAAAAAGAAAAAATGTATATACCCAAGACTTAAAAAAAAAAAAAAATATATATATATATATATATACATATTATCGTAACAATGTCTTACAAATAGATGTTTAAATACTTGTATATATGAAAATCTGCACTCTGTGTATATATATATACCTGGGTAAATACATACAGTGCCCTACAAATACTATGTCATTTAATTCTCACAACAAAGCATGAAGTGGAAACTATTATTGTGACCAATTGAAGCAATGGAGGCACACGGATGTTATGCAACTGTCCTCTGTCATACAGATAATAATTGCCTGGGATCTTAACTACTACACTGTAGTGCTAACAGCTGCTTTCCAACACTGATATAAACAAACGAAAAATACTTTTGGCCATTTCCGTTGGTTATCTGCAGGGGTCAAGGTGGCTCCAAAGACCTCAAGGATTCCACTTTGCTAAAACATAATTGCTTCTCTTTTCTTCGCATCCTTGTTATCTGTACCAAGCATGAAGGCAAATTCTCCTGTTTCACAAAGTTACAAAATTAAGGTCATCACTCCTCTACCAATGTGGCATGATCCCTCAGGAGGATGTGTGAAGCCAGCCTCGACCACATGCCCTGGGAACAGAGGAGTGTGGGCCAGGTCAGAGTCACCTGCCTATGATTAAAGCAGCCTGTGCTGACAGCCTCAACCATCCCAAGAAAGGGGTGGGGAGCAGTTCTCCAAAGCTAGGGGAGGAGGAGGTACCAGTCTGACAGCAAAGATGAGCACAATCAAGTATTACACTGTGAGTTCAATCCTCTAGTTTACTTCTGTTCTTCATTCATTCATTTAACCAGTTTTAACACAGATGTGCATTATCATTTCTTGTTTGGTTTTTTTTTTGTTTGTTTGTTTTTGAGACAGTGTCTCACTTTATCACCCTTGGTAGAGTGCCGTGGCATCACAACTCACAGCAACTCCAACTCCTGGGCTTAGGTGATTCTCTTGCCTCAGCCTCCCGAGTAGCTGGGACTACAGGCTCCGCCACAATGCCCTGCTATTTTTTTGATGCAGTTTGGCTGGGGCTGGGTTCGAACCTGCCACCCTTGGTATATGGGACCAGCGCCCTGCATTATGATTTCTTTTTCATAATGATGCACGAAATGTAAGAAGCTAAGTAACAAAAGATCCTCCTAATCCACGCTCTTTTCCACATTTGTTCCTGGCTGGACTCAAATAGAACAGAGTCCTGAAAGCCCAGGACCTGCCTGCTCTGAGCTGATCAATGTGGGGTCCAGAGCCAAAGCAACGAGAAGTTATCCAAGAGGGATGCCATGACCCCAGGGAAACGTTCACATGGACACTGCTCCATGGCTTGGCATTGTGAAACCAACTCTGCAGAGCATTAGTAATATTAACACAGCACACAAGGAGGTGACCCTCACTACAGTCCCCTTTTTATATATGGACTAAACATGCTTAAATCCAACACAATCCAAGGAGGCCAGTATCACTAGTCACACTTTACAGTGAAGAAGTTGAGATAAAATGATACTGAAGAATTTTGCCTATGACTGCACTGTCAGTAAAAAATGACTGACCTGAAATTAAACGCAGAGATTATACAGGATGGCCATAAAGTTCGTATGCAATTTTAAATTGCCACCCTGTATAATAAATGACTTACTGCGTATCAAACCTGATCCAAAACTTCCACAATGATTACAATACATAATTATTAGAGACATATTATAATTATGACACGTATGTAGGACTACCATATATTATACTTGCAATACATACTAATATAAAATGTGAAATACAAAATTTATAAATATCTTCTCGGAACTTAGATATCTAAGAGAATGATAAGAGACCATGCAGGCCTCTTAAATCCTCAGTTATTATAGAATATCTAAATCAACATTGAGATATGCTTCTCTAAATCTTCCATTACTCGAGAAGGAATATCTACAATGATACTGAGATATTCTTATCTATCACTCAAACAACTGGTCTTCATCACACAGATGAATTAAAATCACTGCAGGGCTCTTGCCCCACCCCCCACTCCCCCACCTGGCACTGCAGGGATCTTAATCTTAGTACCGCCATCCTAGAAGATGTGTCTTCTATAAGGAAAACAGCCAATGCATATTTAGTATCAATAAAGCTGGTAATGATGCTGGTATTTCTACTGAAACATTTTTCAACCTTACCCTTTTCATTATAAGATAAAAAGCCACCAAGAAACGAGACAGCTCTATCAGGCAATTCTACCTTATACCCATTAAAAACTATTATCTATATCATTAGGGACTCTTTAAAAGGAGCTTCCAAACATCAAATTTGTTGACCCACGCCTGAGACCTGACCCTGACTACCCATGCTGAAGAATACTGACTTCCAACTGAGTAGTGGTTATTATCAGACGTCCTAAAATCAGTGAAACCACACACAGACAGTGCCAAAGAGGCGAGCACCTGTACTTCTTGGTCAAATTTTATTTGTGTGGATCATCATCAAAGTAGCTCACCAGGAATGATGATGGAGGGTCCAGGTGTTTGTTCCCCACTAAAGAGTTCGTAGAGAACGCCTAAGTTGACAATTTCTTTACCACTCAACTTCCCTTTTTATTTTTATTTATTTTATTTTATTTTTATGAGACAGAGTCTCACTTTGTTGCCTTTGGTAGAGTGCGGTGGCTTCATAGCTCACAGCAATCTGAAACTCTTGGGTTCAAGACATCCTCTTTTTTTTTTTTTTTTTTTTTTTTGAGACAGAGTCTCAAGCTGTTGCCCTGGGTAGCGTGCCATTGCATCACTGCTCAACCTCAAAGCCCACTGCTCAAAGAGGTTGCTCTAACTCTTGGGCTTAAGTGATCCTCTTGCCTCAGCCTCCCAATTAGCTGGGACTACAGGTGCCCGCCACAACGTCTGGTTATTATTTGGTTATAGTTGTCATTGTTTGGTGGGACTGGGCTGGATTCGAACCCTGCCAGCCTCAGTGTGCGTGGCTGGCGCCTTAGCTGTTTGAGCTACAGGCGCCGAGCCTCAAGACATCTTCTTGCCTCAGCCTCCCAAGTAGCTGGGACTACAGATGCCCACCACAACACCCAACTATTTTTAGAGACAGGGTCTCGCTCTGGCTCAAGATGGTCTTGAACCTATAAGCTCAGGCAGTCCACCTGCCTCCGCCTCCCAAAGTGCTAGGATCACAGGCCTGAGCCACCGCACCTGGCTTCAACGTCCCTTTTTAAACCACATACATCCAGATCATTCCACTGATCTCAGTGCCTCACTAAGGAACAAGTTACCATTGTCACCAAGAACAAGAGACTATATGTGAATATGATCTTAACAATGAAGAGAGAGCATTCGATTTCTCCAACACTTACTGAGAACCTGGAGTTAGATAAATTCCAGATCTCTGCCCTCCTGAAATCTAGATTCTCAAATTTAAAGAAAAAACTTTCTTTTGGATAAGAACTTCAAAACTAAGTTTATAAATGATTTTGCCAATAGGAAAACACGAATATCTACCTTTATACTTCAGAATAATTTCCCACAGTTATCCAAATTAAAAATTATCATTTTTCTTTAATTAGAATGAGCACCTAATCAAACCCTCACTTATCTACCTGGTGCTTAACTGAAGAGCTCAGAATTAAAACCCAACTGCATTTTGATTTTCCCAGCACTGAATATAGACAGCAAAAATGAGGAGTACAAATTATTTTCCAAACCACAAGACAATAGAATATTCATTGGTAAGAAAAAAACAAAAACACCTGTTTACCTTAGACTGTGCTAAAATTAGAAAGGAACAAGAGGCACAGGCCAGATACATTAGAGAAGGTATTAACAACATGGAAGTGTTAATTCTTAACCAGCAAGGTGGGGAATTACTCCAACAAGTATAAAGAATCCCAAGTCCAAGTTCACTGAAACTGAGTGGAACACAGCCATCTATGTGGGAAGCATGGCCAAGCTCACTAATGGGTGGATTTGGTTTTGGTCCAGTACACACTGATTCTCTTAGGTCCCAAGAATTTCTTGCAGGCTGCACAGGTGAGCTCTTCCTCATTAGGGAGTCTCACACTGTAAAGTTATATTTACAGTTTAAAGTGAACTCACTTTTAACAAAATCACACCTGCTAAATAAAATGCTAAAGACTGATCTGCAAGTTTCCTTTATTAAATGCAAGGGATTGTTTCACGTTTGAAACTACCTTTTTTCTTTTTTTTGTAGAGACAAAGTCTTACTTTACTGCCCTTGGTAGAATGCCATGGTGTCACACAGCTCACAGCAACCGCCAACTCCTGGGCGCAGCTGATTCTCTTGCCTCAGCCTCCCAATACCTGGGTCTATAGGTGCCCACCACAAGGCCCAGCTAGTTTTTTGTTGCAACTTGGTGGGGCCGGGTTTGAACCCACCACCCTTGGTATATGGGGCTGGCGCCTTACCCACTGAGCCACAGGTGCCGCCCATAAATTACTTTCATTTACATATTCATTGAGCATCTATGAAGTGCCTAGCTAGCCTTAAGAGCTGGGTCCATAGCAGTGAACAAAACAGATATAAATCCTGTCCCCACACACAATAAATGTAACTAAGAAAAGTATGTAGGGAATGGGCGCAGTGGCTCATGCCTGTAATCCTAGCACTTTGGGAGGCCGGGGCAAGTAGATTGCTTGAGCTCCGGAGTTGGAGACCAGCCTAAGCAAGAGCAAAACCTTATCTCTACTGGAAGCAGAGAAACTAGCCTGGCGTTGTGGCAGCTGCCTGTGGTCCCAGCTACTCCGGAGGCTGAGGCAAGAGGATAGCTGGAGGCCAGGAGTTTGAGGCTGCTGTGAGCTGTGACGCCACCACACTCAACCCAGGGCAACACAGTGAGACTCTGCCTGGAAAAATAAAAAATAAAAAAGAAGAAAAAAAGAAAGAAAAGGAAAGGAAAGGAAGAAAAGAAGCACACCATGGAATACTACAGACATCAACATACGCCAATCTCAATTACACTGCTCAACAGCAACAAACACACAAGCTCCAGAAGAGCATACTACTAAAAATTCAAAACATTAAAAACAATACCACAAATAAAAATAATACCACACATTCTCCAGAGCGGCCAGCTCTGCGAGGGAGGTGCACAGGTGGGGGCAGCACACGCAGCGACTGGGGGCCATGCTTTATTTGTTAAGCTCAACATTTGGTGTACAGGGGTCACTGCATTCTCACTCAACCTTTCTGTGGATCAGAAGTATTTCACAATATTTTTTTAAAAGAATCTTTAACCCCATACCAGCATCCTCTAGTTCCTTAGTTAACCATCTGTGGGCCAAGCTGACACTTATCTTTAAGTAACGGGCAGGACAGCACCCCTGGGTCTGCTCAGATGTGATCAAGAATATTGTATCCCTGGTGGAAGCCTTTCTGTCATTCTGAGGAGAAAGGGAGCATATTAAGGAAATTAAAAAGCTGCCACCCCTTTCTTAGGACTCTGGAACCATACATTAAGAGCCTTTTCTGATCTACAGAAAAGGGCTGCATACAAAAAAAAAAAAAAAAAAAAAGAATAACAAATCTACGGTCAGTGCTTTAAGCTGAGCCTCCTGTCACAATTTTAAATAGTCCCTTAGCTACATCTGAGGGAGGTATTTTGGACAATGTCACCTTTGCTTCTCAATATACTTTTAAAAAAAAAGACCCGGTGGATAAAAATGACATCAAATCTGTATCTGCCTCACCTCACCTGCAGGGTGGTGAGGACATCCAGGCTTTGGTTGTTCCCTGAGTGCTTGGAACCCCCGCTGTGGGCACTCAATGCAGGGGGAGCAGAGGTCAGAGAGGGGGTGCTCGCACTTAGACAGCAGAGACAGCTCTTCCAGGCTCCCCAGGGTGAAGGTACCTACATCAGCATGGCCAAGTGCAGAGGGAGGGCTGCAATCCTGCTGCCTCCTGAATGCCCAGGAGCCCAGTCACTACTTCCCCCTGAGTCATCTCCCCTAACTTCTTTTGCCTCTTCCGCTCTATTTTCATCTCATTCAGATTCTCCCTCTAAGGACCTCACCTTCCCTGGCTAGAACTACCTTCCTCTGGGTGATCCTGAGTCTCTATCCTTCAGTAAGACCTCACTGGCTGGCAGACTGATGCATAAAGGACATGGACAAAGTGCTGACCTCCACACCACCACCCCCATTCCTACTGCCACCCTAGGGCTTCCTCTGATGGACACAGGTCCCAGCACAGTGAGGCCACTCCCCTCTCATCTCTAGTCCTCCATATGTCATCAAGCCTCGACATCTTTTCCAATTAGTCACTGCTCTCCATCTTGGGTACCACTTCCTGTGTCCAGATCACCCTCAGTCCTTCCCTGGACAGCCGTATTGATATCACTACCATTCACCGAGCACTATTATGTGCAAAGTACTTCTGCTCCAGGTTGCTGTATGAATTGATACTGTGATAATATGAGACAGGTTCTCGTTCTGGCACCCAAGCTGGAGCCCAACTGAGTACAGTACACATAACTCACTGCAGCCTCAAACACCTGGGCTCAAGCACTCCTCCTGCCTCAGCCTTGAGTAGCTCAGACTAAATTACTTTTATTTTACAAAAAAAAAGCTAAGTTTGTAAGGTGAAGCGTTTACCCTCTAAGTTTAAAGGTAGACTGTTGGAGCCATGATTTGTTAATGAGCTCACTGATTCATTCATTTATTCAAACAATGATTTCAAAAGTACTCATTTTAACCACGATATACTGTCTCCTAAAAAATAAACTCCTTAGATTACTACAACTGCCATGTCAAAAGCACAACTGCCCTGTCGGTGGCTTCATGTCACCTCAGGATGATGCGGTTCACAGGGCCCTGAACTCTAAGGCTCATCTCATCCTCCCCAGAGCCCTCCTCCCTCCTCCCTCTTGGCTTCTGTACTAGCTGGTCGGGTCAGTACCACACTCTTCCCTCCATCTACCACTGCCCGCAGCCAGCCCCTTTCTTTCTTTTTTATTTATTTATTTATTTATTTATTTATTTATTTATATTATTAAATCATAGCTGCATACATTAATATGATCATGGGGCATCGTACACTAGCTTCATAGACCATTTGACACATTTTCATCCCAATAGTCAACATAGCCTTCCCGGCATTTTCCTAGTTACCATAGCATGACATTTACATTTCACATTTGCTGAGTTTCACCCTTGCCCTTGTAAGATGCCCCGTAGGTGTAATTCCGCCAATACCCCTCCCTCCACCCCCCTCACCCCTCCCTCCTCCCTCCTCTCCCTTTCCCCCTTTCCCCTATTCTTAGGTTGTAACTGGGTTATAGCTTTCATGTGAAAGCCCTAAATTAGTTTCATAGTAGGGCTGAGTACATTGGGTACTTTTTCTTCCATTCTTGAGATACTTTACT